>CM053501.1:55915457-55999139 GCA_028627145.1 Eidolon dupreanum | reverse complement strand
ACATACATACATACATACATACAGTTAGTATATTAGTAAGTAGCTATTTTCTTCAAAATTTCCAGCCTTTCCTCATGCTGATTTCCTTTGTTTCAAAGCATAAAAATAAATCATTCTTTGGATTTTCACATCACCTCTCTTTTAAACTACCCCACAGAATTTTTAAACTCATTTATTCCTAAAATTTTACTCATTAAATATCACCACATACACCCAGTCCTGAAATCTTGGTGTTTCTTTTAGATGCCTTTATCTATATTAATGCCATTTAGAGGTTTCTGTTTCTGGGTGAAGTCATACATCAAACAGTACACAGCAATATGACCTATCTACTTCTAGTTATTGCTTTTTATTGTCAAATAAGGCTAGCAATGGCAATTACAATGATTAGAGAATCTATTAAATAAAGGAGTACCTAGAATTTTACTAGAAACCAGTGACTAATGGCTAGTTCTCTCAGGAAAATCATTTGTGACACAATACTAAAATGGAATGTTGTGGTTAAGAAATCAAATTTCCTGATTATTATATGATAACCACATATCAAAATATGAATGACTCATTTTTAAAGAAGTAAAAATAATGAAAACATACTTTAAAGAAAAACTACTGAAAATGCTTAATTTTTAAATCTGGTATGCAGAGGATAACTTGCCATTTTTCAGTGGCATAGTCACCAGTATATTTAACTACTGTCAAAGAACTTAGAGGAGTGCAAGGTCTTTGGTCCACACATGAAAACTTGGACTAGAAGGGAGAGTTTTCACTGGTTCTCTTAACTGGAGTCATGACTTTGCTTTCACAGTGTACTGGGTGATAAAAACTGGAAAAAATAATACCTCTGGCCAGACAGTTTCTGAAACCCAGCCAAATACCTGCTCCCCTACCCCAGTATCACACTGCACCTTTATTAGATCTCCCCCATCTGAACCTCAGCTCTCTGCCCCTTGCCACATAGGCCCTTTGAGCCCCAGCTTTAGGCTCCAATGGTCACTTCCTCTTCCCATTCCAACCCTCTTCACTGTCTAAAGGCTTCCTCCTAATACTGAAAAACATTGGTTCCACTGAAAACACATCCAACAGTCTTCTCAGCAAGTATTCAGTAAAGTTTGGCAAGAGAGGCAGAAACAAAGAGAAAATAAACAGATTCACAAACTCTTTGGATTCTTAGGGCTTAGGACTTGGGGAAGTTTACTAAAGGTCAACCAGTTGTTTTGTTTATTTTACTTAGCCTATCAAGCATCTTGTACTTATGGTTTGGGGACTTAAGTGTCTTTAATATTTTAATAGATTTCTTCCTCCTACTAGACCCCAGCACTTGATTGCTTTTCTCTTCAGAGGTAAATAAGTAAATTGCTGAAAAAATATGTATAGGCTGCAAATATATGAGAAAAAGTTACTGTCATACATTTCTAGTACAAATATGAATTACTGCAGCCATTTCTAAGCAGAAATCTGGCAATATCTATTAAAACTAAACTGAACTTGCACTTCAATCCATTCTTGAGAATTTAGTCTATGGAAAACAGCAATCAATATGGTTAGACTTCTAAAAAAGTTTATTGTGCAATAGTTGGCAGTACCAAAATTTATAGATATGTTAAATGCCCATCCATAGGTAAATGATTGAATAAATTCTAATACATTCAAACAGCATATTGTGTAGACATTAAAAAGACTTAGATCTGTGCCAGCTGACATGAGGGATTTTCACAACCTATGCAGTGGGAAAAGTGAAATGAAGAAGATAGCATATGATATGAACTCATTTTCTCTCAATGGTGAAAATTATATGTATACATGATTATTTACATGTAACAACAGATTAACATTATGTGGGAATTAGAGAGGAGAATGGGACAGGAATGGATAAATTAGGAAAAAAGAGAAAATAAAAATATTTACACAATAAAAATAGAATGTATTATATGATTATGTTTACATAAAATGTGTTTTATACATCTGTGGGTATATAACAAGAGATTTATGAAAAGATGGTCACCAAAATGTTAATAGTGGTGTTTCAAGGTGGTGAACATTTTAAAACTTTTTCCTTATACTTTCTTATACCTTTTTCTTTATATTTTTAATTTATATTTTCTGTTGTTTGAAAATTACACAATAAGTGTATATATATATACATAAAAAAACAATGAACTCTTTTGTGTGTGAAAAAAAGTACACATCTTATTAATTCTCTGCTTAAATAGTTCCCCATGACTGCCAGGATGAAGCTCATATAAATGTAACATAGGACATTTTGTGATCTGACTTCTGACTATTTTTTCAATTGTATTTCCAATATCTCCCTTTCTCAGTCATTCTGAATTACAAGAAATCTTCTGAATACCACATGGTGTTTCAATCATTCTGTCTTTGAACTCTCTCTTTCTCTAAAATGTTTTTGCCCTTACCTTGCCTACCTGTAAATGCCTTTCTATTTATGCTGTAAATCTCAATTTTGGTGTTGACTCATCTAAGAGGTCTTCATCATCATCCCCCAGAATAAATTCCTCAGTAATGACTCAGCAAATGTGAACTGTGCAACTATGTACCTAGCATTATGTTATTATTTAACAATAATAAGTATTACTGACCTTTTTGTCAAAAAAAAAAATCTACAATCTCTTTGGAAAAGATAATCTAGAAAGCCAATTACAGCTTAGTTGGATAAATATAATTATGGAAATATGATATGACATGGGCTAAGGGAGATGAGAGGGGGTGGGCAGTCTAAATCAGTGAAAGAAATCATAGAAAACTTCATAGCACAAGCAAATTTTGAGTTCAGTCTTGAAAAACTTAGCTAAGTTGAAGTTAGCTCTTCCAAAAGTGAGTCTGCTCATTCCCAGTGGATGAAACCCCCTGTAAGAAGGCATATCTATAGCCACGTTTAGAGAACTACATTGGTACTCTACATCTTAGATAATATCCATCAACAGACTGGCTTAAGTTTGTTTTTTTCCCCATCATATGTGAACACTTTCACAACAAGAGCTGTCTTATTTATCACTGTGCTCTTGCAGCAGCTAACACAATGTCTGATGCAGAGTGGGTGTTGCCCTGAACTCAATCCTGTCCCTGAAATTCTTCTTATAAAGATTTTTATAAAGTAGTATATAATACAGGAAATTTTCTAACAACTTTTATTCATTTTAATTCAAATCAAGGTCTTGAACTCTTTGTGGAATTTTCTTGCTTTGAAGCAAAGCATATTCCTTTCAGTACTTCATCTATATTCCATTTAGTGTGTAATTTTAATTTTATTATTATCATCTTGTCTATCTTTTATCTTTTATTCAAAGGAGAACAGCAAAAATGCATACATCAGTAGATCCCAGGAACAACTGCAATGCTTTTCTGAAACAAGGGCAACAAGAAGCTTTTGTCCCTTCCTCCCACTTAGGGGACTGGAAGCTCCTCTCAATTCCCCAGGAGAGGATTCTTATCCTGGCTGTTGTTTTTTACCTTTTGTCTTATTGAAATTAATTTTATCCTTAGCAACAAAATGGGTATGGCTTTAAAATTATGTGAATAGTACCAAAAGACTTAAAATTAAAATCAATGATAATCCCTTGTCCCACTCCACACATCACCCTACCCCTCATCCCTGGGGGTAACCACTTTCAACTCTTTCAGCCCTTTTTCTGGTATTTACATTCAACTTTCTAAATAATATGCTTGTGTCTCTAGTTATTTTATACATTTTAGACATTCATCTATTGGCTTTCATTATTTTATGTATAATACTTTCAAATAGTTCAGCATAGAGTGAAACATGTATGTGTTGGCTTAATTATATCCTATGTGTGGGCACTTATTCTAATCATACCTTAGACACAGTCAGCTACAATTCTAATCAGAAAAACTACCCTCCAGAGGCTGTTACTACAAATCCTTCTGTCTTGTTTGGATTTTTTTCTACACTACAGGATTTGATAATTAGAATAATGAATGTAGAAAAATGGTTTTCCATAAGTGAATTAGTGAGTGGCTTGTAAATGGAAATTCAAATGAGCTCTCATTGTACAATTAGCAAATCAAGATATGTGGACTAGCTACCATATTTTAGAAAAATCCTCAACCATACATGGAAATAATCTAGAGAAGCCTGGAGTTTATACCCTTATGTTTGACCCTGGATTTAATTCCTAGAGGGTCCTCTGAACAGACTAATTTGAAAGGACTCTGGTCATCAGTTGCTGATCATAAGATTAGCTGAACCTTGCCTTGAAAACATTTTCTTGTTTATCTCTGGTAAATTCTTTATTCTGGATGCAGTTAGAACACCTAAAAGGATAAGAACAGAGACCTCCTGAAGTGTATAACTGTCTATATAACTTCTTGCTGATAAATGTTTATGGAATAGGTAAAAATGTGTGTGACATAATTTGTTCTGAGACTGGCTTTTTCATTAAAACCTGGTTTGAGGATATTGAATAGTAGCTACACCCACTTTGGCCTTCTTTGGGAGCTTCTGTATTACTAAATCTAAGGGTTAATTGGAAATCAATTGATTTGAGTTGGTTTGCAATAACTACTTACTATAATATATTATTCAGCCCCCATCATATTTTCTCCCTTACCTAATCTTTCCTATAAAGTCTATAATGGATGTGGTTCCATAGTGTAGCAGTTAGCACATCTGCTTTACACATGGAAAGTCCTGGGTTTGTGTCCCAGTGAAGCCATAGTCCATGGTCTATGGCCATGCCACCCTGAACAGGCCTGATGTCTGATTTTGAAAGCTAAACAGGATCTGGCCTGATTAGTACTTGGATGGGAGACTACCTGGGAAGACCAGGTGCTGTAGGAATAAATAATAGTAAATAATAATAATAATAGAAGTGTATCATAATTTTTGGCTAAATGAATATTTGGTGTTTTCATTAACATGATTACAAAAATACTATTCGTTCCTGAGACAATATATTATGACTGTTTCTCTTACTGGTCAATTTTTCATTTTTCTCTGGCATCAATACCTCATTGTTTCATTTGTTTTATTTTCTCTTTTATTTCTTACAGTACCCTTCAGGTACATTCCTGAGAAATATCACATATGGGACAAAAATTTTGAGTCCTTGCATATCTGATATAATGGCTGTGTTATATGGTAGGTGTTATGTGTAACTTTTCAAGCAACTGTTCAACTGTTTTTACAAAGTAGCGTATCATTTTATATTCCTACCAGCAGTGTATGAGTTCCAGTTCTTCTCTATCTTCACCAGCCCTTGCCATGGTCTTCCTAGTTTTAGCAATTCTAATAGGTTTGTAGTATTTTCTCACTGAAGTTTTAATTTGCATTTTACTAATAGCAGATGAAGTTTGGAATCATTTCATGTACTTATTTCGCCAGGCATATATCTTCCTTGGAAATGTGTCTGTTCAAATCTTTTGCCATATTTTCTTTAAATTGTTTTCTTATTTATGTGTTTTGAGATTTCTTTATAGATTATGGCTACAAGTCCTTTAACATATATGTGATTTGCAAATATTTTCTCTCAGTCTATGGCTTGTCTTTTCATTCTCTTATCAAAGTCTTTCAAAGAACAGAGTTCTAAATTTTAATGAATTTTAATTATTTCTTCTTTTTTTGGTACCATGCTTTTAGAGCTTCTCCTGACCCAAGTTCACAAATGCTTTCCCCTTTTTTTCCTTTAGAAGTCTTATAGTTTTAGGTTTTATATGTAGATCTATGATTCACTAAAATTAACTTTTTTATGGTATGATGTATGAATCTAAGTTCATTTTTTCACATATGGATATCCAAATTTTCCAGCATGATGACAATGTTGAAAAGACCATGTTTTCTTCCCTGAATTAGACTTTGTCAAAAATAATTTTGCCATGCGTGTGTGGATCTATTTCTGAACTCTTTATTCCATTGATATATTCATCTATCTTCATGCCAATATGACATGAATAACTGTAGCTTTATAACAAGTTTTGAATCAGATGGTTTAAGTACTCCAACTTTATTATTGTTTTTCAAGACTCTGACTATTCTAGATCCTTTACATTTTCATATGAATTTGAGAATCAGTTTGTTTCTACAAAAAATGTCTTCTAGGATTTTGACAAGATTAAATTAAATCCATAAATCAGATTGGGGAGAAAGACAATATTTGGTTCTTCTGCCCCATAAATATGGTATTACTCTCTACATAAGTCTTCTTCCTCTTAGCAGAAATTTGTATTTTTTGTATAAGATCGACATATATGTAATCAGATTAATCTTGAAGTATTTACTAATTTTGAGCTATTATAAATAGCATTTTAATTTAAATTTCTGATTGCTCATTGCTAGAAATATTATAGATATAGATAATTGATAATTATTTAAATCTTTTTGTTAATGTTCCCAAATGAATTTAATGTAACATTCTTGTTATACTGGCTTGACTTTAATGAATGTGATCAAACCAAATTACCTCCTTTCAATTTATTCATTGAATAAATACTGAAGTTCTGGGCTTCAAAAGGATTCCCCTGGTGTGTAGCTGTTCAACTTACATTACAAATATAATTTTTTTGAAAAATAGCTACCTCAGCTACTTAGCTACTTCAGAGTTAGCTTTAGCAAGTTCTTTTTGGCTGGTCCACCAGGTCACAATGTTACTCAAACCTAGCATTCTGTAGAATACAAATCAAAATTATCTTATGGCACAACTAATTGGTTACACTTGCTTTTAAAATTTCTCAAAGCAATATCATTTATGTAGTATATCCCTGACATCCATATCAAAAATATCTCTAGCCATGTGAACAAATTAAAAGGTCTGTTTAAAAAAAAAAAAAGTGTGCTGTACTCTCTTGCCTACCTGTATCACACATGCAGAGGACAGTTGGCCTCTCTCAAGGTTAGAATGCAAATTAGCCTTTTCAGCTTCTAGAACATATTGCTGACTTTGCTTTTCTTTAACATGTAATACTTATCCATGGTATAGTAAATCTTCATTCTTCAGGAAGGTCAATTTTGAATTGACTCTCACCTGGATACTGTCAAAATACCATTGTTACAAATTCTACTTGAGAAAAATAGTTTGATATTTTAGAAAACCATATCTTGGCATTGATTTATCTCATCAGCAATTTATTGTAACTACACATATGAACTCCTTTGCTAAGTTACTATTTAATGTTAAGCTTAGATTTCTACTAAAATTTGTCTCAAAAAATAGACATATAAAAACTATTTTCTATACTTTTTACAAAATTGGGCTTGAATATATCTCTCATATTATATATTATAAATTGTATATTTTAAATATATAACTTAGTGACAAATTTTGCTTGGAATTTAATATCAGGAATTTAATTTTTGCCTCTACAGAAAATTTTATATGCTGCTTTTTGTCACTGTTACTGTTGTTTTGTTTGGTTTAATAACAGTAATTATATATTATATTTATACTTCCTTTTTGCCATGGCTTAAAAGAAGCTCAGAACCAAATTTTATACTCAAGATATCTTCTTTCATTTTTCTGTTATAATTATCACTTTGTTTCTTCTATTGTCAGACCTATTGAGATCCATTTACATTATATTAATATTTTTACAATATTTTTATTTTTAAATTAATATTATACCTTCAAGTCCCTCATTACAGAGGCAACTCAAGTGATTTTTAAGCTGTTAAAAAAAATAAGAAGATACAGGCATGAACTAATGTTCAGTTTGCATTTCCAAAGAAAGAGTTTGAGTTGTATAACCATATGTTTGGGTAACTAAACATTGCTATATTGACACCAATGGACCTAAGGCCAAGATGGATGCTTTCTAATTTGTTCATAGCTTCCAGAAACCTAGCACAATTTCATGAATATAAAAGACGGGTTCCAGGTATTTTTGCCCTAAGCATTTTTGTCGTAAACATCTTTGCAGAAAATGTTTTCCCCTCACAACTAATTGGCCATAAGGCAATGTTGCCATAAAAGATAAAATAACCAGTTAAGTTTGTTTTACATTAGCAGACTTAATGTGTTTAAGCTAGTTGTCAGTTTGATTTCTCCACTGAGGAGTTTCTTTCAGTACTCCCATTTTTATATTATCTAAATCTTAGCCCTCACAATGGTCTATACAGTGACAAGTAGATGTGATGCTCGTAAAATAGTAGATGATAACAACGATACATAAAGCCAGATTGCAAAACTGTATGTAAAGCAGACTGTATACTATACTAGAAAATAACATATCAGTTTGCAAATCTTTCAGTTAGCACAGTCATCCCTTCCATCTCTCAAAACCAAAAGTTTACCAAGCCATGGCAAACACAAAAGAAGTAGCTACTAATTCACAACAGCATTAATTCTCATTTCTTTAGTTGGAAACTGATACCTCTCTAAATGAAGGAAGAAATTGTAGCAAAAAAGAAAAAGTGTGATGCCTAATAAGGAGATGAATCAAAAAAAAGGAGATGAAAAAAATGTGTAATAATATGAACAAATAAATTAGAAGACAATGTATTTTTATTTTTCCAAGGCTTTTTAATTTTGTTATTAATTTTTCATATTATGTCCTTTTTAATGTCCCTCTTTTATTTTTTGTTATTTTATTTTTGTGGTAAAATTGCCTGCGAGACAATTAGGTGGGTAGCAAAAATGCTTATGGCGAAGATGTTTAATCAAGCATGCTTACCACAAAAATATCAAATAAAAATGATAAATAACTTTAATTTAACAAATTTATTGTACTCCTACTATGTGCTAGACATTGTTCTTGATTCTGGGGTTATTCCAGAAAACAAGACAGATGAATATCCCAGCTCTCACAGATTTTACATTTCTAGTGGGGGAAACAGATGGTAGATGGGTGGATTGATGGATGGATTAAATAAATAAGTAAAACATTTAATAGATTTTAAATAATAAATAATTTTATAAATAAAAATAAATAAATAATAGTTTTGCATGTAGTAATAGAAGGTGAAGAGCTGTGAAAAAATAGACCAGAGAAAGTAGGATAGGAGAACTGGGTGGGGGAATGGGATGGAGGAGGGTAGGAGCATTGAAATTTAAAATAGAGTGGCTTGAGTATGCCTCATTATGAAGGTGATGTTGATATTATGATATTTATAATTGTCATTTAAAGAAATTTGATAATTTCATAATCTGTTATTTCTGTGTCTATTTTTAAATGATTTTTATTCTCCTGGTTGAGTCATATTTTTCTGTTTCTTTGTAAACCTAGTAATTTTTAATTAGATACAGATGTGAATTTTGCATTTTTGAGTGAATTGTGTTACAGTCCTTTAAAGAATGTTGCATTTTTTTCTGGCACACATTTACTTGGAATCATTTTGATCTTTTTAAGACTTATTTTTAAGCTTTGAGAGTAACGATTCAGAGCAGCCATTACTCTAGGAGTATAGTAACCTCACTACTAAGGTGAGACCCTTCTGAAGACTCTACTGAACATCCCTTGCATTTTGAGAAATTTTTCCTACCAATATCTAGACCCACAAACTATTCTCTGCTCTCTGTGACTTTGGGACTGTTTGCCCTATGCCCTCCGGTGGTTCTTTCCTCTGCCTCCAGTTCTACCTTGCCTATATGCAGATTCATACTCTGCCCAAGACTGGGGAGGAAATTCTCTCCCCATCTCCAGAGCTCCCTCTCTATGTAGCTCTCTCCTCTCCTCAACTCAGCCACACGCATGCAAGCTTTCTTTACTCTCGTCTCTGTCTCTTCAAGGCAGCAAGTTCTCCAGGCTATTTGGGTTTCTACTCCTACACATGTCCTGAAAACTGCCATCAGACAGTTATGTTGGGCTCACCTTTCCCTTCTCTAATCAGGTTCTGTCACATTCCTGTGCTGTCTAGAATCCAATGTTTTATAACAATTACTTCATTTTTATCTCCTGGAATATCATTGTTTAGAGAAGAAGGGCTATTCCTTTAGTAGTTAGCCTTCATGGGTGGAAGCAAAAGTCCTGTAGAACTTTTACAATAGTACTTTGGAATTATCACTATGACAAGATTTTTAAAATATTGTAATGTAGCTTCTTAAGTTACTGAAAATTAAAACCATCAATATTTTTTCAGCATTTTGTGACCTTTATTTCTTTATGAGTTTCTCACCAAGACCAGAGCACACAGCATCATAGAATACTAGAGTGAAAGGGATCTTATTTTTATTTGCACTGAAAATTGTCTAGATGAAAAATGTCTGTATAAATGCTATTATGTGATTTTTTTAATGTGCTATATATTTCTTCATTTACAATGTCAAAATAAGCTCAGAAGGGAAGCGTTTTGTCCTAAATGAAAGAAAAAATACAACTTTTATTTAACTGTACACAGGTACCATATAAAAAATAATATTTTGAATAGCTGACCTTTTTTTTTTCTCTAAATTCAGGGACACTCAGATCATGTCCCAAGCAGTACAGGATTTTCTCTCACCTGTAATAAGGTCATCAGGTATTAGCAATTGACTGTATGTACATTAACTTGGTAATTATATCCACATTTCAGAAGACTATAAGATATATTTTTTCATGTGGATGCAAACCTTAGATATCAGGGTATATGATTGTTTCCTTAAAAGATTACAAAGAAAATTTCGTTTCAGGTTCTTTTCATGTTTTAGTGCTTTTGTTTAAGGAGTATTATGGGTTATAAGTAATTCCTATAACCTCTTCTGACCTTTAGAATAGCATAGAGAATACAACACTATATGAGGTGAAACACCAATTTTATCCCAATGCTACTCTTTTACAACTGAGAAAAATTGATTCTTTGGCTTATTTTTCCAGGAAAGTCCTTTCAGTGACATTATTCTATACAAGCAGTGATCATAGACCTCATTTGAAATGGGCAGTGTTTCATGACAAATTAGTATTAGTATATTAATCTAAGCAATGAGCAATAAAATATTATATGGTATATGCTACCTTTATAGGGTTATTTATTAATGTAATTCAGTTTCTGTTGCACCCTAAATGTTTCTTTTTTATAGTAATTCTGAAAATTATGGTCATTTGTGAGGTATTTTTTAATGTTAAGTTCTAATTTATGTCAGGAAATTTAAATTGAACTTTAAGGATTCATATACAAATAAAGAAATGCATACAAACACACAAAATGGCATTGTGTTCAAAAAGGTGTACTAAGACATATCCAGAAGTAGAGAAATTTAAAATAATTTATAATACTGTTTACTGGTTTCCTAGGGCTGCTGTAACAAAGAATATTACAAACCTGGTAGTTTAAAACAACAGAAATTTATTGTCTCAGTTTTGGAGACTAGAAGTCTGAAATCAAGGTGTTGGCAAAGTCATGCTGCTTCTGTAACCTGTAGGAGAATCCTTTTTTGCATCTTCTAGCTTCTAGTGGTTTGCCTGCAATCAATGGCATGTAGATACTTTGCTTTAATCCTTGGTCTTCACATGGCATTCTCCCTGTGTGTCTTCACACTGTCTTCCTTCTGTCTCTGTATCCACATTTCCCCGTATCCTTTTTGATAAGACATCATTTGTATTGGATTAGGGCCTATATTAATGACCTCATTTTAATTGGATTATTTCTGTGAAGACCTCATCTTTAAATCAGGTCACATTCTGGGGGACATGGTTCAATCCATAACAAGTATGAAGTCATTTAAAACACACACACACACACACACACACACACACACACACACACACACACACACCATAACACATTCAATGAATTTTTAAAGCAAAAACAATAAATATGATTTATAAAGTAGGAGTCGTTGTAAGAGTAACATGCTTATTGTATATTATCCCAATGCACATCCAGTATCTCCCTTAGTTCTTTGAGGAAGTCACTGTACACTCACCATTTTTTACCTCACTTGAGGAAACAGACATACAGAAGTTACTCAAAGTCACACAGCTATTAAGTGAAAAAAAAAACAAAACTGGGAATCAAATTAATTTCTATATGAATCAAGAGCCAAAACTCTAACCACTGGTATTCTTTAACTTCTTTTGTAACATAGACCCTTTTAGCAGTCTCAGATGCCTATGAAACACTTTTCAGAAAAAAATGGTTTTAAAGCATAAAAGAAAACCCATAAAATATACCAAAAATTCTATTGAAATAGTTATCAAAATATTTTTTAAAAACAAATTCATACTACATGAAACTGAATCATAAAAATACGGTCATTTTTTTAGGTAAAATTATACAAATATTGGTAATTTCATATGGTTCATCCTGATGGTGATACTTTGTTAATAATTAAGATCAAGCAATGCATTAATAACTACCATATTTTCAAAATAATAAGTATAACAATATTTCAGTATATTTGCCAGAACTGTAATATGATATGAAAATACTTGTAATTTCTATTGGTGACAAATCCATAGAAACTGATTATACTGCTTTAGTTTTTTTATTTCTGTTTTAATAATTTAAGGCAATGATAAATTTTAGTTAGAGATTAATGAAATAAAAGTTTTTCCTATCAAAGTTTACAGACCCTTTAGAGGGATCAGGAAGGGTTCATATATTTCAGGATAAGAACTCCTACACTCAATTCTGATACTTATAGGACACTTAAGTAAGTTTTTCACTTGATAAAAACTTGAAAATTAATTTAATTGGTTTTAAATTTATGTTTACTTTTTAATACAAAATAAATTTTTTCTGTGTGTTTGGATAGTTCCTATCAGCCATTTTGCCTTATTTTTACATATGCCCAATAGAAAGAGTGCTATATGGAGACAGGCTCATGTTTAACTGAATATATACATGTAGCTTTATAAGGTAAATAAAAGTCTGCAAAGATAATTTTAGATCCCCATTTATATGCTATATTTTAGTTTGTAAGTTTCTCTAAGTTCTTTACTTGATAATATGTGTGCACATAACAACTCATTGTCCAATGTAATATTTTTTTAATTTGCTAATAAGATGATAGGTAATAACAGAGAAGCACAGAGGAAATGGAGCTGTTAACAGAGTAAAGGCAATGTAGAAAGAGGGCATCAATTATATGGTTGCTCATAGGAAGGAAAACATTTTTGTTAGGGTCCCTCTACTCACTTCTGCATGGCATTCTCTAATATTCCTTTGACTTCCTTTGAGGTCCTGACCCTACCCTTAGAGAAACCATCTTGCACAGTCCCTACCATGTTTGACCAAAAAGAAATGAATATCTTTTTAAGACATAATTTCCTTTCCTTTAAATATATTAGGATAAAGAACAAAATTAACCTAATACCATTGATACATTTACAAGAACAGCCAACTGTAAAAGAAAGTGATTAAACAAGCAGTTTGCAAATTTTCTTTTTACAACACTCCTGTTAAACTAATTTAAGTGTCCTGCCTCCAGGAGCAGCTTAGAGAGGATACACTTTAAGTGATTATTCTAAATAGGTTATTATTTTAAATGGACTCTTTAAGAGTCACATGTGTGGCATTTGGTTAATCCATTGCATTTGCAATTACAAAACGGTGCTTTTTATGGCAGGCAAATTATTTTATATGCTCCGTAGCCGTACTTAGGACAGAAAACTCAGTCCATGATATTCCTCTTGAAAAACATTAATGGAAGCACTATCCTGTGCCCAAGGGTGATTAAGCTTCTTAAATCACTTCTGATATGTGTCAGAAAGCATCTTTTCTAATTCTATTTCTCTGAAAGAATAAACTTTGTATTTCACATGGACTTGCAGGACTGACATTCTTTTTGCTCCTACTCTTAACCCATGTGTCTATTTTAATGACCACTGCAGAACAGTTGAGCAATCAACCTGTGAACTCTATTATACAGATAACTTACACAGCATCGACAGGATATACTCTAAGCTGGGTTCACACTGCACATCTTATACTTAGATGTGATCTACTAAATTGACAATTGGAAAATTTCAAGTTTAGTTTTGCTTTAAAGTGCAGTGCTTAAGATTTGACTTGATGCCTACCTGTGTCTTCACTATCTGTATGACCTCGAATAAGTTTTGTATTTTCCCTAAACTTTAGTTTCCTCATGGAGACAATGGAAATAATAGCTATCTCCTTTATAGAACAAATATGAGAAACGAATGAGATGCCCTATGCTCTATGTGGGTTTAGGTGCTTAGCACTAAACCTAGCCAATACTAAACACTCAATAAACAACTACTACTACTATTATTAAAATATGTAAATAAGCCTACTCACCCCCTACCTCAAAGAGAATTGTAGTGATTATGGCCAGCGTGCTGACCAAGGTATCGTGATCAGAGTTAAGGTGAAAGCATTTCCACAAGATGCCCAATACAGAAATAGCTAGAGTTCAAATTCCATGATCAAATCCTTAGGAAGTCTAAGTTAAGCCAGAGAAATCAAGACCAAAAGAAGATGTTGGCAAGTCCAAAGGAAAAATGCAAGACCAAAAACTAGAGACAGTTGTAAAAGTTTATATTATAAGACTAGCAGGATTGGAATGTATCTTGGATGAGTTTAGCAAAGAATGGTGCTCAGTAACTAGTAAGGTGTCATAGTTTTCTTTTGATGGCAAGGGAGTCAGTCTGGCTGGCTCAAAGGTGTAGGGTTATAGCAGACAAAGCGGCAGAGTGTACTTAATTATTAATTTATTTATTCACTTTTAAGTGCCTATCAATTGCTAGGTATTGAATCTCATTCTAGAGATAAATATGTCCAAAAACATGGTTTTTGCCTTCAAAGATTTTAGAAGAAGCAGACATCTCTAAAAAAGGAGCAGTTCCCAACTTTCTTGCCTAGGTGACAGAATTAATGGTGATGTGTAAGTCACTCAGATAAGTAACAGTGCAGTTTTGAGGGGAGAGAAAATGGGCTATGTTTGGATATACTGAGTATAAACTGCCTGTTGGTCATTCAGAACTTGTAAACAGATGGGTAAATACATAACTGGAGCTTAGACAAGAAGCCTGAGTTTGTGGTCCACCAGCATAGGCATGAGAGTTACAGCTATTAGATGGTATATTAGTCTGCTCAGACTGCCATAAACCAATATCACAGTCTAAATGGCTTAAACAGCAGAAATTTATTTTCTCACAGTGATGGAGGCTGGGAAGTCCAAGATTAAGGTACTAGCAAATTCAGTTTCTGTTAAGGGCTCTTACCAGAAACTGAATTTGCTAGTATTTTGGCATATAGGTTGTCACCTTCTTACTGAGTCCTCACATAGCCTTTCCTCAGTGTGTGTGCATCAAGAAAGAATGAGTAAACCCTCTGGTGTCTCTTCCTATAAGGACACTAATTCTATCAGATCAGGGTCCCGCCCTTTATGCACTCATTTAACCTTAATTATTTCCTTAGAGTGCCCATCTCCAAATACAGCCTCATTGGGTGTTAGGTCTTCAACATATGAATTTAGGGGGATACAGACAGTCAGTCTATAACAGATGAGATACAATTGCCAAGCACAGTATAGAGAATAAGAATTCAAACTATCTAAATACAAAAGTATAGAAACTTTGCATTAAAGGGAGGGTAGTAGAAAAACTAGTAGAGGAACCGTGAAACCGCAGAGAGAAAGGATCATATTCAAAAGGAGAATGGTACACAATTGGTATAAAAAAAAAAAAAAGAATTTCAAGTAGTGAATAATCAACAGTATCAATATGACAGAAAGGTCAAGATACTTGGTTGTCTTATAGTTCACTTGATATTGAGTTAAAAACATTTAGAAAAAAATGAAAAATGTTTACAAGTCATTTTAAAAATTTAAATATGAAAACACATTTGAGTCCCAAGTCTAGAAGGAGGTAGGGATGGATAGGTTACTCTAACAATGTAGAGGGTCTGCTAATTGAATAAAAAAAAAATCAATGAGAAATTTGGCATTGTTTTAGCCATTCAATATTAATATCTGAGAATATTTGAAAAGGTTAACACAGAAACATCTCTTAGACTTATAATGCATTTTTAGTACAGATATATTTATTATCTCAGTCATTCTCAAAATATCCTGCAATGAGGACATTCCTCCCAGCCATGTTTATGAATGAGAAAATGGGCTCAAGTAGATAAAGTGATTTTCCCAACATCATACAGTATTTCAAATAGAGCAAAAGCAAAAGTTCTCTCATTTCATTCTACACAACTTTTACTGATTTCCTATTATGTGCCAGGTACCAGGTATTGGAGTCATAGATGAATAAAATAAAGCTGCACTGCCCTCTGCCAACCATTCTCTCATGCCTTTCCTTTACTTAGCCTTCATCTCTCGGATGTGAGTCTCCTTTCTGCAGTACTGGGAAAACTGCAGCATCCACCTAACAGCAACAGTAACAGTTTCCTTGAAGGGCCTTCATGGGTAGAGAAAGTAAAAGGTGAAAGTTATAACTCCAAATTGCAGACCCCTATTGGTAATCTGTTACCTTTTCCTGTGACCAGGAATGACCAGTTTTAAGATAGTTCTTCATATTATTTGTGATGCTCCCTGTCCTATGACCCAGTGTCTCTACTTTATTTGAGCTACTTTTGAAATTAGATTGTAATGATATGTTGAATGTAGTTAGGGCCCGATAATCATGGTTCATATTTCATGGTTTGCTCACTACTTCCTATGCAGGGGCAGGGGGATGAACTAGGTGACTTTTGAGTATCATATAAAGCAATAGTTCTCAGAGTGGGGTTCCTGAATAGACAGCATGAACTCCTGAATTAAATACTCTGAGAGTGGGGCCTATCAATCTGTGGCTTAACAAGCCCTCAAGAAATACTAATGCATGCTAAAATTTAAGAACCATTGGTACACAACTATAGAATTCGTTTTCTAGACTATTTGGACAGAAATAGTGTTATGAATGTTCACAGCAAAAACAAAATCCATCCATCGATGTAATGGTAAATTTAAGCACATTATTATTCACATTATTACCAGTCTATCTTTATTTATTATCACCTTTATTCACAGCAGCCTTTAAAATCTCTAATGTCAAAACAAGCTCTCAGGACTGGTTAGTGTCATGTGAGTAAATGTGTATTCTTTATTAATAACATTGAAAGTTGAACTATGTGACATTTTGTTCCTCTTAATTTATCCTCATCTTATTGCTCTTTTCAGAAGTATTATGTATATCTATTGTCTCTTTGTGGTTTGAGTATGAAAGAAACATGTCCAAAATGTTTATATTTATACTATAAGTAATAAAGTAGTAAAAGTTTTTTGAGTTCAAAATAATAGCTTTGTTTATGTTTTAAGGTGAATTTTATATTACTTACATTCTAAAAATAATATATGTTATTTAATGCCTCTTACTCTATTTTAAATATTTCTAAGAGAAGAGATCATTTGTGTTATAGAATGTTTTGATTAGTGAGTTTGGTTGGTTTTAAATAGTTATTTGCCAAACATTTTCTTTTTTCCAAAATAATGAGTAAATCACAGAAAGCGTTGTCTACTATGCTCCTCCACTCCTCAATATGTATTTGAGCTAGTCATTTGGTGCACATACCCATAAGACTGATTGGAATACAGTTATCTAACTTGGTTTATTCACATGTGCAAGTGTAGTAGAAAATGTCCAAGTAAAGAATTCTATATGCAAGGAAATCAAAATAAACCAACCATCAAATAAATAAATCCTATAGTTTTCAAAGATATGTCATTTTGCAACTCTACATATCACCCTAACCAGTTTTTCTTTGCCAAAAATCAGGGATGAGAACCTTGAATTTTTAAAAAAGGACTCACAAAGAATTCTAATTGGTGGACTCTGTCTCTTCACAAATACTTACCATTGGTCATCTCCTAGGAAACATATTTAGCAAAATATTTGAGCATTAGCAGCTGCCTAACTCAAAGAGATATGACTTTCTAGACAGAGGAAGCTGATAGAAGGATAAGGAATAGGGTTATTTTCTTTCAACCACTATCATCATCATAATGAGTTTATGAATGATATAAGTGCATTGGCTCTTTGCTAGGCATCATCCAAAAGTACTCTTCTGTAGGAGCCTACATATTGAGAACAAAATAGTACAGATGGTTTTATTTGAATTCTTAACATCTTGAAATTCTTTTCTATGTAGCCCAAGAGAATAAGTAGCAAGTACATTTGCTCAGATAAATGGTAACAGATTTTGAACAGAGAGTTCTCTCAGCTTAATGAAGCTTCTGTCCTAATCTTATCACCAGGATAAGCAAAGGGCCTGGATGAATGAGCAGTGTTAGTATGCCTCGCCAGCATCTCCTTCCACTACATTGAGAATAGGGTATTTGTATTTTCCTTCTAATTTCATATTTTGCTAAAAATAGATGTTAATATTTCCTGTAAAATAAATGGTATTCTTTTAAAAATTATGATTTAATTTTAAAATCTGAAAAGTTTGTTTCTTCTCCAGTTAAAAGCATTTTCACTGTTGTTTGGTTTGGTCTATTAATCCATGCTGCAGTGAGCAGCCAGCAACCCCAGATTAGAGGAATGGTATCTTAATCCTTGTCTGGGTTTTTACTAGCTTCTAGCCCAGAAAAAATACATCTTTGTGTTTTACAAACTTTTGGAAGTTTCCACTTTCAAAATTTGTATATTAACTACAGAAGAGGCTAAAAGTGGAAGATAGGAAATTATAGCCAGTGCTTTTCCTTCAAGTGAAAAAGAGCAGTTATTTCCTCCTTCCATGCCTCATTGCTTCTCTTCCTCTTTCTCCTCCTCCTATGCTTCCTGTGAAAATTAAACAAAACACAATGTTTTTTACTTAAGCACTGATTCGTAAGAAGTAAAGCATTAAAATTTACCAGTTTTAATGCTTTAAAACTGGCATTTCCCAAGTTAAAATGATCTGAATGGCATCTGTAATAAAATTTACCAAAGTGTTATTCTTAAATGGGATGAACAAGAAAATCTCTTGGCTCTTTTGAATCTGAACTAATGCTGGACAACTCAACTGCAATCAGAAGTATTACTTAAGTAGCTATCTAAATATAGATATTAAATATTAAATATATACTTAAATATCTCACATTTGATCCATTTTTATTCTCTTCATTTCAATACACATAGTAAGAAAAGCCAAGAGAGAAAACGTAGAAAGTAAAATCACATTTGGCAGGAAAATGTCATAACTTCATAGAAATGATGAACAGAAATCTAAATAATTTATGATGGTGAAAACTGATAAATTTTAAGCCCCTGGGGTAAGGCTAATTGAAAACCCAAATGTATGCAACTGATCCCTCAGCTGTCCATTGATACAGACAGATGGATGATGCTTTCCTGATCCTGGAATTTTCTCATCCATTTTAAGTCAATTTTACCCAAGACTTTAATGCTATTAATTATGTAATTTCTAAATTTTTATTTAGAACATTTTAAGGATATACTCATTTTATTGGATATAGTTTTGCAAACTCACTCCATGAAAACTTCTGCAGCAAAGGACTATATTCCAGACTTCAACTTTAATGTAAGACATATGTCTCTCCTTCTGGCTCTCCCTGATCCTTTTATAATTATAGAATTAGAAGTAACTTTAAGTAATTCATGTCTAGACTGTAGTTGAAAGTGGTTTGCCTTCTCAGAAGGCAAGAGATTGAACAGGAAGCCAGGACCAGGAAGGATAAGACCAAGAATAAATGTCAAACACCATGCAAGGTAAATACCCAGAAAGTGAACAAAAGGATGGGGTACTATAGTCAGTAGCAGTGTGGAGTCAGGATAATACCAAAGACAAGGCGAAATATTAATTGAGATATTAGACAGGATGTAGCTGCTCCTGTTATTCTACAACCATTACTTAATTCAGTTGTCTCCCCTAATTAACTACATCATTTGAGAGCAAGGACTTTGACTAGAGTTGCACTCCTAGAATATGCTTTATATTACTGGATAAAATATGAACTCAATACATTTTGAATGAATGAATGAATGAATGAATGATTGTGGTAGGAGCCGAGTATAGGTGTGGCCTGTCAAACCATAAAAATCAATATACTAAACAAGTACACAATCTACGTATTCTAAAGGTAGATTCTACAATGTCTAAATCTCAGTGGTGAGGAATTTCTACTTTTTTCACTTCACAGCCTATTAAAATTTAGTCATACAGAGCTGAAAATGGAGATTACCCTTTCTCAATGGTTTCCATCCATGGTGGGATAAGAGTAGGATTCTGCATAGCTACATGAATCTCAAGGAGGAAGTAATGAACATTTATTTCCATAGGACTCTAAGCTGCTTAGAAGCAGGAACTGCATTTTATAATAAACTTTGTACAATAAACATTTGTTAATGTTGCTACTGGTAAGTCTTCAAAAGCTTTCTGATTGATTTGAAGAGGAGTGGTTAATCTTGGCAGAATTTTTCAGATTCTAAGAGGCATGGCTACTGAAAAGGATACAAGAAAAGTCCAGGCAAGTTATTTTAGTGATTTCTGATCTAGCCTTAGCATTTCTTATAATTACAAAACCACATTTTATTGAAATTCTATATTATTCCAAAAGTAACATAGTGCCAAACATGGGATAAGTAGGAAGATAGGGCTGGAAGAGATGGTTTTAGATTCATTCCCCTTCAAAAGTAAAAACACCAGAATGATGTCAATTGATTACTTTCAAGGGTTTATGAAAACAAACATGACTTTATCTGAGGCAAAGATGAAAAAAAAGAGAGAGAGAGAAATAATCTGGAGATAATATAATTGGCATTTAATTAGTCAAACATTACACAAATATTTATTTATCAAATACTTAATATCTAGTAAAACATACCTGATTTCAAATACTGACTCAATTATATATTAGATAAGGCTTATAAAATAAATTTCAGGTGTTTTCAAATGAGTAATTTTTTAAAAATATAAGTTGAGTAATGTTTGTATTGGTTAAAGGCATTCTTTTTTTTATTTTAAATTGGTGATTCCCAAAAGTTTTAAATTTAAATAAGATTGAAGAGTAATTACATAGAGAAATTTTAATATAATTAGGTGACACCAAGAATTTATTTTTAATTGTATTAATTATAATAATAGAATTGCAAATACATAAGAAATTTTCCACATTTTTACAAATATATTAAACTATATAGTAGTAAAATGACATGACAGGGATTTTTTAAATACTTTGGAAAAAATCTGAACAAGAATAGACAAAGTGGCGCAAAATCATAAAATCTATTGATTCTGATGATTTTATCAGGTTTGGTTTTTCTCCTTACATTTATATGTTTAAATATTTGGCGTAATTTTTTTTTAATTTATGAAATGAAAGTCATATGACATCACTAAAATTTTAATGGCTCACATAAAGTCTGGTATGTGGCACAAAGTAGACGTTTCATCTATATGCATGGATTGTGTAAATTAATGAAAGGTAGGTTGATTCAAATTATAATAAACACTTCATAATACTGGTTCAATAAATTCAACTATTGTTATATTTTCTAAGCTTAGTAAATATACATAATTTATTATATATTTATTTTAAAACATGCTATTTTTTAAAATTAAATCTCTAAATTACTTTCTAATTCACTGAGCTGTTGAAACTCAGTTAATCATGGGCTAATACTTTGCATAAGTATGTAAGATCGTGAGCTGTATGGGAGTCAGGAAGAGTGCTAATAAGAAGGCAGGGTTAGGCCTGAACAGTGTGGCTTTACTCTCAAATGTTGTGAATTCCTAAAACATGAAATACATTCAAATAAAACATAAGTGCAAAACATTTCAAAAATTGAATGTGATATTTTAAATGATCCTTACCTTGGTCTTCCTATGGTAACAGATATAATTTTTACTTCATACTATTTTCTAGCAAATTCACCTTAAATCTTTTCTGTAAGAAGTGAGATACAAATAAATAAAATAAATATTCTGGCTAGCTAAATTTGATATGGGGTAACCAAGTAATCCAGAACCATTGTTCAGTTTCCAGGGAGGTTTTCCTTCTACTGTCATGTTCTTATGCAATTTAGCAACTTCTCTGTCCTGTAGTTATCAGGGAATGAAAATTTCCTCTCTGGAGGTGACCCTTGTCTTGCTCAATGGATTAGATGATTGTATGGTTACAGACCATTGGCTTCAATTCTGGGATGCAAATGTTCTCTTCTACTCTGCACAGTCCCTCTCTGTCTTGGAGTCTGATCCTTTGTTAGCAGCAAACATGCTTACTGTGAGGTTGTCACAATGATTTAGGAAAGGCATATTTTACCGAAATAAGAAGCCCAATGGTGTAGCTGGAACTGATCAAAAGCCATCAGCAGGCTGACAGATTGCTTTTTAATGCAAGATTGGCCTTTTGGTCTTTCCTAGGAAGAAACCTCCACATATACATGATGAAAGTCAATGCACAGTCACCAAACTGTTATCCCCAACAGCAAGAAAAAATGTTTCTCCAAGTAGAAAGGTACATAGAATGAATGAAGACCCAGATTTGTATAGATCTTCCCTTAGGACATTCCATTTATTTTCCTTGGTCATTTATTTACTAATTTATGATTTTATTCTTTCTGTAGCATTATTGAGCTAATGCTAGGAATAGAACAGAAAGCAAGAGAGAGAACACCTCTGCTTCCATAGAATTTACATTATAGTCGTGGATTATGATGAGCAAACAGGCATCAGATAAAAGGGAGATACAAAGAGCTGTATAGTTCACTGTTACAGTTCACTGTCCTTCTGTCCATTTACCCATTATGCTCTATTTAGAACTGGACCAGAATAGAAAGCAGTATGATATTTTCTAGGTGATCAGGAGGCAAATTCTACCTTTGCACTTGCATAGAAGATGAGCTGGTTAGTAGGAGAATGGCTTCAAGGAGATTCAGCTTTTTGATCAAGAAGCAAAGAAATGACCTAATCATTCACAGAAAAGACTGTATAGAGCCAGAATGGAAACATGGAAAAAGTTATGAAGAGAAACAAAAGGTGGTTAGATTGGCCATATATCATCACTAAAAGTAGATATAGTTAAGATACCTATCAGAAAGAAATTGGATAGTTGATCAATATTCTTTCTGAATCCCTGATTCTCAAACTGCTCCTGGGTACCTTCTCATCCCCATTCCCATCCTCATCCCAGAGTGCACCCCTCTACTTTCTTATTCCATTCTCCTGCTTGTCCATTAGGGAGTCAGAGCATCACAATACAAGACATAATTACCATTTATCAATTATTATTTCTGTGTATATTCTTGCCATCTGCCTTATTTTATTCTAATATGATGTTTGTCAACTGTTAAACAGAAAGGAGGAATCTGTTGAGTTTAATGGTATCTTTCCATTCTTTTTATGATTCATCGATCCTCCACATTTGTTATAAAAATTCCTGTCTTATATTTCTCTAACAGCAAAAAAGATATTGTCAGTTGATCAGAAGACCTGACCAGTACATAATAGTTTATAGGCAAAGAATAGATATTTGGGGATGAGTGTGGGGAAAGAGAAGAGGGGAGCAATAAATGGAGTGAAACAAAGTGTCTAGATAACATAGATCCTACAAATTTTCAAGTTATTTTTGCCAAATTCCAATCTGTCATCTTAGAGAAAGTTAGAAATCTATTCAATGCATTTAATAAAATATGTAATATCTATAATATTTCATATAAGAAAGTCACTGCTGAGGGAAATGAGGCAGAAATTATAAAAACACATTATTGGAGGTCTATAGTTATTATTTTGGTTCTAGTTTTCTGTGTAAGCCTGAGGTAATCACTTAATATCTTTGGTCTATAATGACCTCATTTATAAAATAAAGGTAATAAGAATTCTGAAGAATACTAGAAAAATAAATAATATATGTAAAAATACTTTGGAAAAATTTTAAGCAAAATTATAGAGGACTTAAGTACAAAGAATTTTGAAGAGTTGGATGAGAGGATTTTATGAGCTGAGTCTTTTAGTCAAAATTTATTTATTTTTCAGATAGTTTAGTTTTGTTTGCTGAAATAAAGTATAATGAATTTGGGGGAAAGAATCCTGGCGGTATCACTCTAGGGACAGAGGTAGAGCTACTTTATAGTCTGACACCAATCCTCTGACCAAACCACCTGTAACTCCCGTAGATGTAGGTGTGTGAAGGTTTGCCAGTGACATTAGCAGGCAGTAGTGTATGCAAGCCTCTTGTGCTTCTTTCCCTTAATGCTGATCTCACAGTTCTTCCACAGTGAGGTAAGCGCTTTACAATCCTATATACTGTGTTTTACAAGCAAAGGAAAACTTCCTGGGGAATAGGATGCCACCTTGTAGTTCATTTCATGAATGAGAAAAGAAAACCAAAATGATGCACACAATGTGTTTTGTCTAAACTTTCATTCAGAGATGATAATGAGACAGTCCAGCCACATTTCCATGCTCTACCCACATTTACATAGAAGTAAACTGTCGATTTCATTTTGTTTGAAAGCCAAGAGTAACATGTCCCCACAGACTCTTTTGTTAGAGATTCATGGACTGGCCTAAAAGAAGACCAGAGCTTTCAGATTCTATTTGAGTTGGCCAGGTTCTGAAAGTCCAACCATTACAGTAAGGTTCTCGTTTTCAGTGAATTTTAAAACAGATTCTTCAAACTGCAAAATAACATCTGCTGCTCTTGCCTCAACTATATGCTAATTACTGTTAAAGAGATTTGTGCCTGGGTCAAATGCAGTTCTTATGATTAAACTCATCTGCACATTTCTTGTATGTAGACCATTTTCTAGAGAAGGCTCTCAGCTGCTCTGAAGGGTGAATGGAGCTTAATGCAACACTATGCTGTAATTATGCTATTTGTCAGCTTGCTAAATCTTGTTAAAAAAAATAATACAACTAAGTCAGTTTCCTGAAAAATTATGCTTTTTCTTTTTACATCACAACCAACCTTGGAGGTAGTCATTCTATCAATTTTATCTTATACTTCAGCCAATTTTTTCATCTTCTCTCCAGTTTAAGACTAATAGCAATTTCTCCTCAAAGTGGGGATCCTTAAGAAGATTCTAGAGGATCAAACAAAGATAACTCAGTGTGCTGAGAAGTTTAGGGCTGCTTCTTATAAGTAATGAGAAAATGTTTTGAAAACAGAAAATGATATTATAGTCATTCTTAAAACAATTAGCATCTACAACATTTGCACAATGAAGTATATAAGAGAACTATGGATAAGTTTGTTTTGTTTTGGGAGGACTTGTAGTTTCATGTTATTTGGATCTCTTTTGGAACTTCATGCTCTTTTGTTTTTCATCTATTGTATTTCATTTATGTACCCATTATTGTCAGGTATTATGGGGAAAAATAAAAAAATAAAGTTACTGTTCTCGAGGAGTTTACAATTCTACTTATACCAAAAAAATTACAGAACAAAAATATTATGAAAAATCTGACAATAGAGAAATATATAGTGTCCTGTGGTAACAGGAGAGAATGTCATTGATAAATGTCATTTGCTAAAAGTCCTCTTATGTTGGTACAGTTTTAAAAATAACAACTACCACCACTTATATAACAGCTTTTCAAAGTGCCTCAATTGTGTACAAATCATCCCCAATGTTGTGAAAATTATAAGCTAAATGTAAGAATGACTAAGACTAGAAATGAACCCCAGATATGATCTATGATTCATGAGGAAATTGGAAATCTAAAAATTGCTTTGATTCATGGAACCCATATAAAACAGACTCATAGAAAAATCCATCTAAAATCTTTTCAGAATTGACCAGATAATATATGTGAAGAACTTAGACAAATTTCATTGATAAATAGGTTGACACACACAACCAAGCCTGAATCCGTCAGGAAAGAAAGTGGCTTATGTTTAGGAGTGGAGGTAGAGAAATCGAATAAGCATGAGGTCCGTCCTGTTGTGTAATTGGTTAGGTGTAGCAGGAAGAGGGCTTGGCAACATTGACATCCAGTTGTCTCTAAACATTGCTGATTTGGAGAACCACACTGGGTTCCAAGACTAAAGAGAAAGGAAATGGACAAAAGAGGAGTTAGCTGAATGCTATAGCGATTACCAGTTCAATTTGCTGTCTGAGTCAGATTCCAAGAGCAACACCAGGAGAGAATTTTCTCCCCTTGTCACTCCTAAAGGGTTTATATCTGGGCCAAAACCAGCAGTGAAAAATCAGGCAGATTGTGTTATTTACAGAGAATAGTTGCTGGTTTATTTTCCAAACAACTGAGTAAGATCCTGTGGAAAACAACATTAAAAGAACATTTGTAAACCAGCTTGCAAGTAAGAAACTCCATGTACAACAGGATATTTTTGCTGTTTGGTTTTAATCATCTGTGCTTAAAAGTTTCAGGATGTATCTCTAGCTAAAATTATATCTATTTTATATATATCTATGTTATTCCTCTTGAGAATGTATATGAATGTGTGACTTATATACTGACAAATGTAGTTAGGACCCCTTTTATGGGAGGTCAAAAATGTTTTCTATTTTTTTTTTACCCTTCTTCTGAAATACAGTTATAAATCAGCTAGGATACATCAGGTCACGAAAAAAATGGATTAAGTGCACATTGTAACAAGCCAACCATAAGCTCAAATGTTTGGAAGGGCTTCTGAGTACCCCCCTGAAAGCCTGGCAGCTCCAAAGAGGAGCTCAGTAATGGACACAAAATCTGCCAGATGCGTGGTGTGCCAATGCCAGTAAAAAGTGAGATGGCAGAAAAAGCAGCCAGCAGATCAGCAATGCCAAGATATAGAGGCCAGGTTGGTGGGAGGCAGAGGATGGTTTCCAAGGGAGCAGAATTGTTTTGAATCACTTACTGTAGTGTTATCCTCAGCCTTGCTCTTTGTGGTTGTATGTGAATTGCTTCAATCCCACATCCATTGTTCCCTCTGACAGGGTTAAGAGCCAGAGAATGTGAAATGATTTGTTTCAAAAGAGGGTGGGAACGGATATTGACATGAAACAACCATATCAGAAAGCTCACATCTCCAAATGATGCAACCTAACAAAGATGCTGCAGTGAATTCTAGCTACTGGTAATGAAATATATCTAAGAAGCAATTTAAGAATCCAGAACCAATCCTTCCATTTATTTCAGTTTATTTCTTTATTCTTCATTCTCTGTTTTGTTTCCAAATGTTCGTGCACTATTTCTGGGACAGTTCAGTCTTCTATCTAAATAAATGGAACAGTAAATCATAGGAGTAGCAATGGTGGTAGTAATAGCTACCATTCATTAAGCAGCTGCTACGTTCCAAGTTCTGCACCAGGCATTTAATCATTATGACCACCATGTAATGTAGATATCATCAGCTGTCTTATAGATCAGCATCTGTAAAAGATTAGACTTTAAAGAGGTACAGACAAGTCAACAGGTAAGAATACTCGAGAGATGAGTGCTTTGATGACAGTACAGCAAACAATAAGAGTACCCCAAAGGGTCATTTAGCTTAAATTTGGGGGGAAAGTGAGAGTAGTTAGGAGAATGTTGTTGGAGGAAGTCACATTTACACTGAATAAGGAAATACTGAAGAATGCCAAATATGTAACTGTAATGAAAAATAAGTAAGAATTAACCAGGCAATGGAAGTGGGAAGAGCATCGAGGAAAAAGATAGGTTCAGCCACTACGAAGTTTATACAAAAGGCTTGAAATGAAAGAGGTCACACCTGCTCTAAGTGGCTAGAGCATAGAGTGTGAAAGGAGCAAAAGTGAGAGGTGATGCCAGGGAGGTAAAACAGAACCAGAGAATTTTCCCACATGCCTTTTTTGCAACCTCCCTTTTCTGCTAAAATTTCTGCCATGGGACTTTGCGTCCTTTAGGAATCAATCCAAATTTCTTAGCTTGTCATTCAAGCTTCCCCAATATCTGGAAATACATTATTGCTCCATTTAGTCACCACTATCTCTTCAACACTCAACTCCCCACACACATGCAGCATCATTTCTATTTTTTCATTTTTCTTCTGCTGTTCTCTCCAACTAAATATTTTCTCTGGATAATAGTCCAAATATTGTACTTCCTTCAAACCCAAGTTGAGCCCTTCTCCCATCTTAAAATCAAATAAGCAAACTTTCTTAATTGATTATTACTTTTTCCTTTTATTAGTATCCACAATACATATATTCAGTAAATTGTACATGTAAAAAAAACTTGAAAGAGTTCCAAAATCATTTAGACAAACTGTCTTATCAGATATATAAACTGAGCCATCCTGAATTAAATTGACTTTAACAGTCTGCTCTATGCAATCTTATACTTTATCTTATTTTTAGGCTCACAGCCCTTGGCCCTGTCATGAGAGTGAAACTCCTCAACCCTGCCTGTCATTTCTTTCATATCCTGCACCTCAATGCCCTGTAACCTCTTAAACTGTATTCAATCTGAATCAAGTTACATTTATAAAATTCACTTAGGCTCATCATTTCAAGAAACTTGATGCTATATTATTTGAGGATTTAAACATTCATTTTCAAATTAAATGGAATTTAATTTGAAAACCCTCTGTTGCAAATTTGGATTTTCATGAATCCTTTTTTTTTTTTTTTTTAAGTAAGCTCAACTGGTCAAAATACATTGAGAATATAGTCATGGTATTAGGCAGGGGCATCCTGGCTGCTAAAATTCTGCTGAAATATTCTCAGCTTAGAGAATGGGAAAAAGCACAGGTTACCATTCAGTTCACTGCTTTTGAACATGAATCAGATGCCTATGAATCTTTAGAATTTGATGTTCAGCCACTGTGAAGCTTCACAGCATGGCAGCACCTTACTTCCCCTCCTGAGTTAGTTCACACGTGAAAAATACCGTTATCAAGAATTTCTTATTGCTTAGAGGCTTAAGAAGGGAATGTAGTCCTCTGGACATTCCTGATAAAAGGAGATCAAAAATTAAATAAGCAAAATAATATAAAGTGTTTTATAGAAGCTCTCGCATATGATAGAGTATCCATATATCTTTTTATTTTTCAAGTGTTTAAACCATTTAAACCATTATTCTACTTTTTTTTCCAGTATCAGGATGAAACCATTTGAAATTCCATTCCATCTATATTACCTATAATTGTTACGGTGGTAATAAAAAAAAAATACCATCTCCAAGACCCAGATGTTGTATTATAAGGGAATTTATTTATTACTGATTTATTTATATTACCTCTTAAAGTATTTTTAATCAAAATTTATTTATGTAGGAGATATTTCAAACGAAGTCATTTACTTCTTTTGGTATATAGAGTCATAGCCAACCACAACAGTAAATGTCAGTTCCTAGACCAACAGCTCACACATGCTCAATACAAATGTTATAAATAAGTACGTAAGGTTTTAGAGTGTTTAATAAAAGCTTTAATGGTTT
The DNA here is from genome assembly GCA_028627145.1 of Eidolon dupreanum. Classification (NCBI taxonomy): domain Eukaryota; kingdom Metazoa; phylum Chordata; class Mammalia; order Chiroptera; family Pteropodidae; genus Eidolon; species Eidolon dupreanum. The sequence goes on along the minus strand of CM053501.1, from coordinate 55,969,960 downwards.
GCTGACAAGCTTATTTCCAATTTCTTGGTGTTCATTTTCAGAATATCTGGACACATGTGGAAATGTTGCCCTTTAAACACTGCCAACTTTTTATATCCACTGCACATAACTTGTCTGAGCTATTAAGGAAGAGGAAAAAAATCCCATAAATCAAGTTGACGTGAAGGGGGAAAAAATCAGCTTTATGCAACAAAAAAACAATTTGTTCTTTCCACCAAAATATTCTAAACAAACAGCTAAAGAACCAGTTCTAAAAAATTAAAAATATTGTTTAAAGGTCTCTCTCTTTGAAATAATGTTGCTTAAAACAAGTTCCATATAAAAGATATTTGGCTGGTGTGAAGATTGGGAAGATGCAGTTATTTATACTGTGATTGAGATTTATAGACCTTAAAACCTTGATGCTATTGCAAAATAACATAGCAGGTTACAGGTCACAGTTAAAAGTGGGTAAACCTCCACATATCTGGTTTTCTCTCTACAATGGTTAGGACCACAATGAACAGCCTTACTACTCAAATAGGGTTAAAACCGCTGAGCACATCAAACCAGGGAAATGATCCCCTCTCTGTATATCCAATTCATCTTAGAATTGGAGGTACTAGGGTTCAGTAACCCAAAAGTACTGTTCAAGCAGAGAAAATTGGATCACACCTCTATAACAATCTGCTTCCACAGGGAAACTTTAGCCTAACCTATGAGAAAAGTAGGGTGAGTGCTGTATCTCTCTCACAGGATAGGAAAAAGCATTGGAAGGACAAGTTTATCTCAATTGATCTTACGATCTTAACATTTTACTCAATTTGAAAAATATTCAAAAACCCACAAGAAAACTCTTTTGAGCAGGTGAAAAAATATTTAAAAGTATAATAATTATCTCCAAAATATATGCCAAAATGGTTTTGTGGGAGATGGGAGGATTTAGGGCTTTATGCCTCTCGTATGAAATACTTCATTGAGGACAATGTTATTTTGATTAAATGAGAAAAATAAATGAAAAAGAGGCACAGGCAAATTATATACATATAAAGTTTGTTAGGACTGAAATAAAATATCACATGCTGGGTAACTTAAACAATAGAAATTGACTTTCTCACATTTCTGGAGGCTAGATGTCCAAGATCAACGTGTCAGCAGGTTTGGTTTCTTCTGAGGCCTCTCTCCTTAGCTTACAGATTGCCATTTTCTATCTTCACATGATCTTTCCTCTGTGTGTTGTCTGTGTCTACATCTCCTCTTCTTATATAATCATACCAGTCATATTGGATTAGGGCCCACCTATATGACCTCACTTTACCTTAATTACCACTTTAAAGGTCTTGTCTGTAAACAGAGTCACATTTTCTAGAACTGAGGGTCAGCACTTTGACAGATGAATTGGGGATATGGAGGTGACATAATTCAGCCCATAAAATAGAAACTTGAGGTAGCTTACATAGATAATATGAATCAAATTAATTTTGTTTACTGCTTCATAATAATCAAGGCAAATAAGCACATTGAGAGTATAAGTTATCCTGTAGTATCCATCATCGTCTCACGTTTTGTTTCTTTATATGCTAGTACATGTTTTTCCAGTACTGTTTATAGCTATTAAATCCATTTTGTACTCTGTAAGACTGTATGCTTGTTAGTACTAAAACTACATAAATCCTCTTCGGTGATTGGAATCCTGATTTTTAAATCTGTAGAATGTAATCCATGAGTAGGCCATAAAACCATTTAGTGAGTAGTAAACATTGTTTCAGTGAAAAGAAAAAAAAAGGCTAAAATTTTCAGTGTATAAAACAATAAAATAATGAATATTGAAGTAATATCAGGAAATCTAGTGGAGTAAGAATCTCCAAAAAGTATCTCCTCCATAAAAGCAAGAAAAATGGCAAAATTGTCAGAATCGACTTTTTCAGAAATCTGGAATTTAATCAAAGGTTTTCAGTAAACTGAGGAACTGGCCGACTCTTGGTAAAAAACAGGTCACTTTGTGGCATTTTACCTTTCCATATCCCTCTGCCCCACTCCTGCAGTAGACCTGCAAACTAGCAGCCACAATCGTAGTGAATTCAGCACATTGGTAACTACTGGACAGGACCCAAGGAGGATGAATCTCTTTCAAAATGTTCTCAGAAAATTGTCATTATTGACCTGTTGGTGGTTGCCTGGAAGAAGCCACTCACAGGCTAGCTTTTTGTTACAGGATTGGAATTTGCTTATTGAAAACAACCTTTTCCCTAGGCACATGTTTAAAAAAATCAGAGGCAATTGTTCAACATCAAAAATGGCTGACGTAGTAGGTAATAATTGGGGCAAACAATAAGCTAAAAGAAAAGCCTGAAAGAAAAAGCCGAGAAGTAATGACCATTGGAAGCTTTGGAAAGTTCTAATATATTTCTAGGAATCCAGAAGGCCATATGCAAACAGGGGACAGTGCACATGTCCAGAGCTGAGCACATGCTCAAGAAAGACCAGAAAAGGTCCTAATCTGTCATCTCTGACTAACCCTGGGTCTCGGCACAAGCAAGAAGTTGCATGACTCAACACACTCAGGCCTTGTACAAAAACCACTGAGTCTACGGCCATACCACCCTGAACAAGCCCAATCTGTCTGATTTCAGAAGCTAAGCAGGGTCAGGCCTGGTTGGCATTTGGGTGGGAGACTACCTAAGAAGAACAAGTGCTGTAGGCATAAAAATTAAAAAATAAGGGATTGTAAACTGACAAGGTCCTTGTAATCTGTGAGGTCAACCACAGGTTGCCTCGCCTAAAGAAAATAATAAAAAATAATAAAATAAAATAAAATAAAAAACCCACTGAGTTGTACACTTTAAAATGGTGAATTTTATGGTATGTGAATTATATCATATATTGTGTGTATACATACATATATACACATATATATACACATATATAATATATATTTATATATGTTGTTTATCTGAAATTTAAAAGAAATAAAAATAGGTAGCATGAACAAAATGTTGATTCAAAGAAGATAGGTATTTCATTCCCACGAAATTCAAAACCAGGCAAAAGTACTCTGTGTTGATGAAGCTCCAGATATCAGTTACCTCTTTGTGTACTTTTGTGTAAGGAGCCATGAGGGAGCCTTCTTAGCGCCTAGAAATGTTCTATGTCTTAATCAAGGCTGTGGTAACATGGTATTATATACCCCCATGTACAGATTCATCAAGTTTCACACTTAAGATTTGTGTGTTTCACCATAGGAGTTATACCTCAATAAAAATGAAAAAAATATATAATCAGTGTAGCTATCATTTTGTCAACATTTTGCTTTAGCTGAATATGCATGTATGTGTGTGCTGGGTCATGATATAAAATATATTTATTTCTGTGGGCATGACCAAAGTTTGAAAACTCTGAATTAAAATATTAAAATTCTATGAGGAACCTGACATGCTTTTATATATGAACAACTTGTACTAATCAGGTAAATTTCTGGGAATATAATCAAAATAAAATACAAGTTGTAGGAAGTGTTATTCAAATAAATCAACCTTGACCATCTAATGATTCAAAGTATTCCAACCTCATCACAAATACTCTGACCCTAGCTTCAGTCATATCTTCTTTATGAACCTCCCTTCACTGCCAAAGCCAAAAGTGACCTTTCTCTCCTAAATCTTACATTTTTTGTTATCTCTTTTATAGTATATAAATACACCTGGCATTGACCTTGCACAGTATTCATGTACTATTTTCCTTTCCTGATCATTCTAGATTCTATTATCATTCCTTTTTTTCCATAAAATTGGCATAAGTTTGTACTTAATAGGTATTGTGTAAAAGAAATAAGAAATCACGAAATCAATGTACTGACCTTTATGTAGTACATTAGAAATTCAAAACAAATGTATAATAAAATGAATAAAAACTGTAATATTTACATGCAAATAACAGCTTCATCAAACAATATGGAAGTGAAAGAAAGATGTATGTGTATAAATGTGTGTGTGTGTGTGTGTGATCTATTATATGACCTATGAGCATGTATCTGGAAGTTTAAAATTATTCATTATCAGGTCAGTGTGATTACTGATTTGGAGCTCAAAAGTCCCCTTTTTTCATTCTATATTTCACATAGGGGTTGCCACACCAAATTCATAGTTCACTAATGTCAGGGAGAGCTGGGGAAAATCAATAAGAAAACAATGATTTCACCCCAGAATTGGAGCAAAGGATTTTAACCCTTTATGGAACAAAGCAAGCCCTTATCATCACTGAGAATATTTTGCAGGTACTAGAACTGAACCATGTTCCCGAATCAAACAATTTTTTATTTATGTATTTTCAAAAAATATTAAAAATAAAATCTGTCTCTCATTGAACCATACCCTTTATATGATATTTTTGATGAAGATAATAAATCATAGAACCTAGATAGTAATAAAATATGTATTTCTTCAGGCCGTGCCTTTCATAAGAGCTCATGGGTTGGCAGTTTAAACTGTCATCTCCCCTGTTGGTTACTGCTACTACTTTTTGCTGATTGCCTGTAATTGATTGATCAGTGGGTGGTAAACAGCAGGAAAGTGAGGCTACACAGCCTTAGCAGCAATGAGGTAGCACTTCAGACATTTCCAAGGCCTCAGGTTATCTGGTTTTATTTTATTTCAAAGGCACACATGAAAATGCTCAAGCTGTGGGAAGAACAATTCCTTTTGTAAAGCAGAATTCTTATAAAAATAAATGCCTAATTAAAATCCCAGGTATTATTTAATCCTTATTTTATTATGATCTCCATGCCTTAATTTAAGAGGTTTAAATTAAGGCAGGTGAATCTTAAATGAAGCAGCTTAATTTAAGCATATTAAATTATCACACGTGAAACTGCTAGTTGGCTGAATTATTTTCCACTAATTTTGAGTAAACAATAACAGAAAAGATTTCCCAAACATCAATATCTTTCACAATTATAAAATTTGTAATTTAGAAAAGGTAAGATCTGAACTTCATAGATGATTCTCTTTGTTGTGCATAACACCTAATAATTAGCTTATTAGTAGGATGACAAAATAAAAGCAGTTTTCATTGATTTTAACACTTGCTTATTGAGAGTAAGGCTTAGAAAATTACTTTGAGTTTCCTTTTGATGGTACAGAGAAAGCTTCAAGCACCTGGAGTTTAGACCAGGGACCAAAGGATAGAAAGTTGCAATTCGTTATCACTAACTGTCAGGTCTAGAATTTGATTTTACCCTCCTTATAAGCTATTAAATTAACCTGTTACTGTTTTGTGGATTCTGGTAGAAGACACAAGACTCCTGATTCAGAGACAAAGCATTTTATTACTCACAGTACAGCAAGCACCATCAGCATCAGCATGATGTGCTGGTTCCCTTTGTTCTGTAGGGTGGGGCAGAGAGCCAGATGGATGCTGCACATGCAGTGGGTTTGCTTGTGGTTACAGAAAAGAAGCAACATGCCCAGGAGTAGTCAGGAAGAATTCTAATTTTTCAGAATATATCTATATAACCTCAATTCTTTTCATCATCATTACCAAGAGGACAGCTCTCACTCCCCAAAAATAAACACTTTCTAAGGACAGTGGCGTTCAGTAACCAAACTGCCTTATTCATGTGTATAAACAAGGAGGAGAGTGGGAGGAGGACTTAGATATATTTTGATATATTTGTTAAGGAAGATTTTCCTGTGTTCAACAATACCTGATGCATGAAGATGATAGAGAATGTGGAATGTCCATCAACTATCTTAATGTCCCATTTTGGACTAGTTGTGACAAGAGCCTGCTATTTCTGAATTCTAGATGTACTAGAAAGCTGAAAACATGACAGTTTAATTTCAAGGTCCATAGTGATATATTCAGAGTTGGCTGATCAGATGGGAACAGTAACACTGAAATCTGAAAAAGTTTCAACAGTGGTAAAATAACAGCAGTAGCCCTGAGCGGGGCAAAGGTTCATGTATTCAATTTGTCAGAAGCAAACAGGGTCAATGCCCCCTAGCAATGTGGCTTCCTTCTCTGCAAGACAAATGGGTAAATATTTGCTGGAATCACAAGTCTAACACACAGTGGTAGCTTCTGCACCTGAAACATTGGCTTCTTTATCGTGTGCCCAGTCTATGATGATGTCTCCGTTGTCATGTCTGGTGTGATGCTGAATCCTGGTAGTGATGGCAGTGACCTGGGTGTTGTAAGGCTTATTAGCTGCTTGATTCTGTTTTGTATGATCAGAGAGCAGGCCATGACCATTGGCCTGAAGAGGAATGGCTTTAATCTGCCAGTCCAAGGCCATTCATGGACCTAGACAGCTAGATAGCTAGGCCACCACAACAGCCCAGGAGACAATAAAACTATAGCAAGATTTATCAAGGGATCAAGGTGAGAACTGACCAGGGCTATGAGGACTTCCTTGAGTTTGCTCACTAAGAGCATTTTGGTTTCACAGAGCTGCCCTTGAGGCTGAATAGTGGCAGCAGCCCAATGGATGCCATCAGGTGTCAACTTAACTGAATTATCTGTGCACCAGGCCCAGTTATTTAGGGAAACCTCTATAAATCCAGAGCTCCATTGTTCCTACTGCTTGACTTCAGGCAGTAGAATGAGGGATAATTTTCTCTCAAAGGAAAAAATTTACTTTTTCACGCAAAACTGAAATGATACTAAGGCCAGCTTAGCCACACTAATGAATATGCCATTTCCAATTGACTAGTGAGGCATATCAAGTCCTACACACCTTGTTAGTTATCAAGTTCAGGTTGACTTACCAGGAAATGAGGATGTCAAGCTGGAAAGTCACAAGGAATCCATAAGTTAGGCACTCAATTTCAATAAGTTTAATAGTAGCAGGCCAATAATTGCTGCATTTCAAAAGAGGTGTCTTATCAGGCAGATGGCACTATTTTGCTGAAAGATGACCTCTCTAAATATTCCTGCCATCTTTGCATCTTTAAAATTGTGATTTCCCTTTTTCTTCCTGGAATTTTTTATTGTTTCTGCTAAAGTACCCTGGAAGAAACAGTATATACAGCAATTCCTAAGTGAGAGAATCCCCTCTGGCACTCATAAGACTGGGAAGTGCAAGCATCTGACGCACCCTTCCATTACACATTCAGGTATGGAAACCACAGAAAGTATATTGAGTTAGCTTAGTAGGTCTTACAATGTCATTTTAACTTTTCTCGGTTACTGGAAGCCCCATCAGAACCCTATCAGTTGGAACTGGTTAGAGGTGGTGGTTACACAGCATTCTGAATATGCTAAACTGTTCACTCTAAAATGTTAATTTTATGTTATGCAAATTTCACCTCCAAAAATATAATTAAAAAAAAACCATCAGTTGAATCTGAGCACCATATTCCCCTAAGGGAACACAGATTGAGTTAACAAGTACATGGGTTACTAGGCCACAGTGACAGCTGCCAGGAGACCACAGCATCTACCAGCAAGGGGTGCATGACATACAGGGTGGCAGACGAGGCTGTCTCACAGGAGACAGTGAGGTGGCAGGAAGACATTTCTCCTCCCTTGGTCCTTTACTCCAGAAAGGGGGTCAAAGTGCAGTGCTGCTTTCTTCCCTGTGTATCTCCTAACACTGGAGTGGCAGGGCCTAGGGGCCCTTCTCTGCCCCTGCCATGCCACTGTGCCTCCAGACCTCAAAGTCCTCAGCTACTTTGGTCACTTCACATCCATTGTTCTCTCCCCATTTCCAGCTAAGTTAGACTACAGCAGGTACACAAGCACAGCCGGCTCTGCACTATTAGAAACAGTTTTGTGTTTATTTTACATTTCAAGCATATAAACAAAACAAACTTCCAGTGGTCCAACTAAAGGTCTCTGTCCAGTAGCAAGGTCTTAATTGATTCCAGTTGTACATTTCTCACCTCCATAACCACAACCACCTTGCCTTTTAGCTCTAGAGTGTGGGCTTATTGCCCCATTGTGACGGTAATATCCTTTCCTCCTCTGGCCTGGAGGAGAGAGAGAAAAAAACCTAGGCACCTTCGGGGCAGCTTGTTTCAACCTTTCCTCTCACCTCCTGACTCATTAACAGATAGGACGAGAGATCCTTACTCTGCCCTCCCTTCCTTGTCCATGACTTGGGCAAGTGCACTCGTTACCGAATCCCAAGGAGTCCTTCATATCACGGAACCCAACCTTTGGGGTTTGTCCTACCAGAAAGCCATGTCTTTCAGTATCCTATCCTTGATTTGATTTCACCTTCCTTGTAAGCTAATAAATTAGCTTGTTATTGTCTCAAGGATACTGGAAAAGACATAGGACTACTGGGTCAGAGACAAAAGCACAGCAGGTGGCATAAAGATCAGCATGTTTGCTGTGGCACCCCTTGACGTCAAGTTCCATGGTGGTGATGCACAGGGCCCAGATGAATGCTGTACATACCGGCCAGGTTCGCACTGCAGTTGAGGAACACTCAGGGAACCTCACATTTTAAAGCAAGCAGTAAGCAGGCCTGATCTTCTACCTCCCCTCCCTCAGGTTATTCACTACAAACACAATGCTATGGAATGGCCTGAGTAAAGAATAGCAGGTAGTCTACGGCCATGCCACCTGAACAAACCTGATCCTTTCTGATCTTGGAAGCTAAGCAGGGTCAGGCCTGGTTAGTACTTGGATGGGAGACCACCTAGGAAGACTAGGCGTAAAAAAATAAAAAATAAGGGATTGTAAACTGACAAGGTCCTTGCAATCTGTGAGGTCAACCAAGGGTTGCCTCACTAAAAAAAAAAAAAAAAAAGAATCAATAGGGATGCTCAAGCCCACGGTGATTGCCTCTCCTAACATTAATGTTTTAGGACCACCATTATACATACTCTGCTAATACCTTATCTCTCTTAATCCTCATGGCAACTCTATGAATCAGGTACCAATATCACCTCCATTTAATGGATGAAAAAATTAACATTCGTAGAGTCTAATGAATAGGCTGAATTTGTATAACTGAAGGGAGAGAAACTAACACTGAAACTAAGTCTCACACCAAGGCCCATGTCTCTCAAGTAGGAGACTTGGGATATTGCCATGTTCTTCAGAACATTTTAATAGATACACACTTATCAGGGTGCGACACTTACATAAAGATCTTTTAATAACAAGTTTAAGTACAAACATTGGGAGGGAAAAACACAATTCTGATGAAATTAAGTAATGTTGATGGTATTTGCCTGCTCTGTGTGAATACAGCTAAAATGTTCATATGCTACCTAGAAAGGTAACCATCTGCCTTGGTTTCCACCATATTGTCCTAGTTTATACCTGTTGTTCCAATGTACTTATTAATAGTGCTCTCATAAAGTATCAAAATAATTATTCCTAGTGACTTTTATTGTGAGGATAGTTTTCTTCAGAAATTATTGAAAAGATAAAGGGGAAAGACTAATCAAAATTTTATGTTTCAAAGGAACATTTTTAAACTTTATCAGAGCGGTCTTCAAAATCATTAGTTTGAAAATTTATGTCTACTAAACTAAGTAACAACCTGATTGACATTTTCTAATGTGCATCATTGTTTTTCTGATCATTCCTATCTTGTTTTCAAGATATTTCCCCATCTTCATCCAACAGATAACTCTAACCAATGCATACAGATAATGAATACATTAGGAAAGAATAAAAAGCCAGTTTCTAATCTTGAAATTTAGTTCTGCATTCTGAAACAACATCTATTTAACAAGTATTTTATTTTTTATTTCATTTATTTTTTATTTTTTAGGAGAGGAGACCCTTGGTTGACCTCACAGATTGCAAGGACCTTGTCAGCTTACAATCCCTTATTTTTTATTTTTTATATCTGCAGCACCTGGTCTTCCTAGGTGCTCTCCCATCCTAGTACTAAGGAGTCCCGACCCTGCTTAGCTTCCAAGATCAGACAGGATCTGGCTTGTTCAGGGTAGCATGGCCATAGACTTTAACAAGTATTTTAACTGATCACTAGCTATGTTGTTCCCCACAATGTAGCCTGCAGACACTTACTCTAATTTTGCTTTAACATTCTCTTTTATACAGAGAAAACAGTATGGAAAGGGTCCAGGGTGAGAAAGAAGCTGGGAAGTAAAAGTTGTATTCAGTCTGGACATCCATAACAGAGAGATAGAACCTCTGTTGTTAATGTGCACACAAGGCTATGGGAAGAAGGATGTGATTTGAGGGGTGTTAAAATACTGCTACATAGCAGTCTCCTGAGGGAGTAGATAGACGACAGCTCAATTTTGATGAAAAAAGAAAAAGGAGTAAAAACCAAAACATAGAAGTTATTTGGATAGGATTTCAGAGCTATGAGTGAGACGCCTCAGAAGGGAGCCCTTAGTATTAAAGGGGCTCCACATGGGAATCTGGGTTTCTGAAGAAGACTGGGAAGGAAGAGTAGAGAGGGAGTAAAACAGAAATGGGGACTCAGAAAGACAAATGAAGAACAAACTTTGCTTGGCTTTCGTGCTCAGAGAATCATGATTTAATTCTGGAAAGAGCTTCTGACTCATCCAATTTCATATTGACGTAACATGCCTTATATTGGTATCTTTCTGGGGTAATCATTCAGAATGCCAACCCCTACAAATTTTATTAGATTTGCTCTGAGGAGTAACCCTTCTGAGGATAAAATGTGTGCTACTCCAGAGTGTATGTAACTACTACAATTAAAGTGGCATAATATATACATAGGTAAACATAGATCAATAACAGTAAGTCAGAAGTTCTAAAGTATTTGGACTTATTCCATTTAGCTCTTGGACAATCAACTGACCTCTTTACCTGAGTTTTCCCATAGTCGAAACGGCAAAACGGTTCTCTCCTACTGTGTTTCATGATAGTGTACTTTGGATACATTTTTAAAGAATGATGTGGGAGTTCAATATTATAACACCAAATATACAGAAACGTCCTAAATGAACTTCAAAATATTTCATTTTTTTAATGTAAAATATCACTTCAATTACCCTTCCTTTTTAACATCTCCTTCACAATGCTATCATTGTACGTATTCTGACACTAACAGACATACTTCCTGCTGAAGCACAGATAGCAGATAAAACAGGGTTATGGACTCTAAAAAGAACAAAGGCACATGCACAAAAGACTTTTTCTCCCAGAGGTAAGAAAATTCAGCTTGAAGGATTGGCAAACACCCTATACATCATTCAGCATACTTATATTTTATCTGGGTTCACTCCGACAAGCCAACTAAATGTTGAGAACTTCCTCCTGGAGATTAATTCTCTTTCCTTTCATATTGTGCATTGAAGTCTCTCTCTTTATAATGTACTCCCAGAACTTCAATTTCCAGGTTACATGCAATATTAAAGCAGTGGATTCATAGTTTTGAATCGCTATTCTTCCTCATTCTCATGCTGCTTTTCAGAAAACACAAAGAATACCCAACTAATTCAAACAACTATATAATTTACAGATGGAGATTCTGTAGTATCATCATGAAAGACTTTTGCCCTCCTTGTTAAGCTACTTATGTTAGGATCATCAAAAGAAGGTAAAACTTCTCAAAGAAAATGACAGATAATTAATCTTTCAGGACAAAGAAAATGGAGAACAATTGAAATAGCATTTCTTCTCATTTTTAGTCATACAGGCTTTAATTTTGAAATCCAACACTATTAGAGCTGAAAACATAAGAACCTTTAAGAGAAAAAGAAAATAATATACTCTGTGCTATAATTTTGTTCTGGTTTATAAACATTGTTGATACTTTAAATGTCTTATACATTTCATAGTACCTAATACAAGGCTGAGAATATATGTATTTAATATTTATGAAAATTTAGATTCAGAATTCAGTTCATCCTGAATTTTTTTCTTAAAAAATAAAGCTTTATGTAATGCTAATGAGTCAAAAAATTGTTGAAGCCCCTCCAAGATCAAATTAGTTTAAAATGAGACTCTTCTTTTCACTGAGAGAAAATTTCCACAATCATCCAATAGATGTGCTCTGCTACATCATTTGAATGGTCTGTTTCTGTGTCCCCAAACTTTATTTCACTTGAGATGCAAATGAATATCCCCAAATACACCATGTACTCCTCTTTTTGCCCTCTGTGCTGGGTTTTCAGAATTTACTCCAAATGTTATTGCTACTCATAGACCCTGCAGCTTCATTTACCAGATTGTACATGCCCAGTTTCTCATGTCAAGGCTGGATGGAATCAGGTGATACTACTTGTCTAGAACCAAATATGTTATGTTCATATTTTAATACAAAAAAAGAGTAAAAAGCTAAATTAAAGTGGATGAGGGAAAAAATAGACCAAATGAGCAACTTTCATGGGTGCATAGTGGCTTGAAATCTTTAGTAACAACATATTCCACTAATTCTTATTCCTTTTGCCAATCAAAGCAGAAGCATACATATGGGAACCAAAAATAAATGTTCTTCAATAATAATACTGTTTAGTCATAAATAAAGACCAAAATATAGTGGTTAGAAGTCCAGCCATGGAGCTTGATGTCAGTGTTCTAATTGTTCTGTTCTTTTTGTGTCTTTAGAAGGATTTTTTTATACTTCAGGTAATTCAATTTACTCATTTGTACAATGGGAAGGTTTTACAACATAGGGCTGTTATAAGAATTAAATCACTTATATAAATAAATTTAATGTAAAGAATTGGCTCATATAATTGTGAAGGCTTGAAAATCTACAGGCCAGGCCAGTAGAATGGAGAGAAGAGTTGCACATTCCATACCAAGATATTTCGCTAGCAGAATTACTTCTTCCAGGGATGTCAGTCTTTTTCTATTGAATGCCTTCAACTGATTAGATGAGGCCCACCCCCATTATGGAGAGTAATCCTTTTAACTTGAAGTCTACTGATGTAAATGTTAATCTACCTAAAAGAAAAATTACCTTCACAGAAACATCTAGAATAATGTCTGACCAAATATCTAGGTACTATGGCTTAGCCAAGTTGACACATAAAATTAGCTGTCACAACTAATTAGAGTGTGTTTTGTTGTCCACAATGAAAAACTCTAATATCATATTATTTCACATAATCCCCACAATAAATTTGTTGGTTAAGGATTGCAATCTTTATTTTATAGTTGAAGAAAGCCAGCTTATAAAAATATCTTGCATCTGCACTATGAAGTTAAGAAGTAGCTGAAGATGTTTTGAAGCCAGAACTTGAGATTCAAATCCTGTGCTCTTACAGTTATACCACTACAGCCAATAAACCCATTTGGGAAAACGAAGCTAACTACATGGAAAAATTAAGAGCTAATACAAGAGCAAGTACTAACCCTAAATGTAAAAAGAATTTGTGTATCTATTGTACATCTATAATTTAAGTCTAGAGTACAGTTTTATGGAAAAGTAGGCTTCAAGATGGACAAGATTTGCATATATGTCGAGGAAAGAGGGAAACCATTCCAGATAAAGGAAACAGAACAAAACTAATGCAATCAGAGTGGATATAGGCACAGATATGTGTAAGCTGGTTAGGTGTCTGGGCTGACTAAGGAAGTAGTGAGAGAAAAAATTTGATATCTAGAATGGAACAGAGTATGGAAACAGTAAAATCGATAACATATGTAACTGTTACAGGTTCTTGGGCCGAGAATCATCTTGATGAATGCGATGGTCAGCTATTACTCCTATTCTGGCGGCTCCTAGTCTTCATTTCTAGTCATGGCACACCAACCCTGTATTTCCACCTGATTACAAAACATGCTTTATAACCACCTCCAATCTCTCATTCCCAATGCCAACCATTTTTCTCCCAGACAGGTTCTCTTTCTTAACATTGATATTCTATTTCTTTAAGTCTTCCAAACTATATCTTTAATGTTTCCCTATTTGTGTCCACTAGATCAAATGTTTAACAGGGTATTATTTCTTCATTTCAGTTGTCATTCAAGAGTCTGATAAGATTTAGTGCATCTCCATGTGCCCAGATTACAATAATGGCTTCCTAACTGATAACTCTGTTTCTAGAATAAAGGATGATTGTAGAAAAGTACACTTATGTTCTCAAAACACCTTGTGACTAGCTCTCCAAATTGTAAAGATTATTTACAGCTTAGGTAGTAAAAGGGCCACCTCTGCTCTAAAGATTTAGCATAATTCTTAAAGAGAAGTTAGTGTGTATTAGATATAATCCCCAACTCCTGCCCCCAGATAGAATTAATTATTCCCATAGGACTCTAAACTTGCCTAAAGATAGAATATATCACGTTGTTTTATAGTTAATTATTTATATGCCTATCTACCCCCAAAGTGTAAGATTTTAATCCAGTAACATACCACTTTTTTATCATTAACCACCACCCTCTAACCTGTCATATCCTCACTTCTCTGTGTACCAAATTTAGAGCTCATCATCTATCACTATAATTACTAGGTTACAGTTATTTCTTTTATATATCTCTTCCTCCATCTTCATGGGCAAAGCCTCAAATCTGGTTAAACTTACCTATTTTTGTCTCCCATGGCTGTACCCAAAAAACGATCTTTGCTAAAGAATAATTTGAAATCAGGTTGACTAATCAATCTCACTATATTTATACATGAACACAAGTATAAAATGATCAGTCAAAACAACATAGCGATATTTTCATATTTTCTTATTTTTGTTTTACTACTTTCCAAATTGACTATCTCATAATTTGAATTCTCTCCTAAAACCACCCACATTCCCTTCCCTCCTTAACATCAGCTGATATCGCCTCATACTTAAAATTTTACAAAGAAACAATACAACCATTGGTCTCTCTTCTTCCCTCGACAAATGTAACAGTAAACCTCCATTTGCACAGATACTTCCCTTTCCTTCCTATAATTATGAATGAACTGTCCCTGCTGGAATTCACTTATATTCTGGATTCTAGACACCCTCTTCTTTTTAAGATCTTTGTTCTTGAATTTATTCTTTCTCGGCATCATCAAATTCCTCTTTTCTCCTCTCTCTCTCAATCTTCCTCCCTCCATTCTCCCTCTTCTCTGAATGCTGTCATCTATTATTTTTTTTAAAAAAACTTTGACTTTACATCCTCCTCTAATCAACACCGTATATCTATCTTCTTCACAGTGAAAGTTCTGCCTCTGCTTTTTCACCTCTCAGCCTCTCCTCAACTCACTCCAAGGCTTTTCCTGATACTATTCCACAGAGACTGCTCTTGATAAGATAACCAAATGACCTCCATGTTGCTAAACCCAGCGGGCACTTCTCTGTTCTTATTTTACTGATCTCTCAAGAACATTTAATACAATCTATTTCTTCTTGAAATCCTTTTTCCTCCTAGCTTCAATGGGGGATTATTTTCTGACTCACTGGTCACTCTATCTCAGTCTCTTGCTTATGCCTTCTCCTTAAATCATCCTAAATATTAGAATGATCTGGGACTCACAGCTGGGTAATTTTTTTCTTTCCTGTCTACATACTCTAATAGGTCCTTTCACCCAACACCTTGGTTTTAAATATCATCCGGTTAACAAGTTGTTCCTTATCTATATCTCTAAACTTAGCCTAGTCTCCTAACTAATTTATCTACCATTTTTATGTCTTTACTTGGCTATCTATTAACCATCTAAAAATTGACTTTATCACAACATATATTCCTACCCCATTCACCCCATAAACTTGCTTCATTTCCCAATTTCTCCTCATTTTAGTACTAATTTACCATCCAGATGTTTAAGGCAAAAATCCTGAGAAATCATTTTTGATTCATCTTTATTTCTACAACTCCATTTAATTCATTGGCAAGATCTGTAGACCATCCTGAGAATATATTTTAAACCTGTCTACTCTCATCTTCCTCTCTTAACCTTTCATACTCCATTTCTACAGAACACCCAGTAGAATCTTTTAAAACTGTAAACCAGCTTATACTATTCCAATGTTTTACCCTTTAGCCTTCTATCAAACAGAACAAAATGCAAAATTTTTTCCTGGCTTACCTCTATCATTTGTCCAGTAATACCCTTCCCCTCAATCAGATGGAAGGTAAGTATGGAGAAGTAAGTTTTTCCACACCTACCTTCCATCTGCTCAAACACAGAAAATGTGTTTATATCTTGAAATTATTGCACTGCTATGCCCCCTACTCTGAGAACTCCCTGCCCCCATCTTTACGTGACCAGTTCTTAATGCCTATTCAGGTCTTGTTTCAAATATTACCTCCTAAGAGAGACTTTCTATGCTTATCAATCTAAAGTAACCAATAAATTACTTCCTATGAGATTACTCTTTTATAATTATTCACATAGTTTTTAATATTTGATTTTTCTTATTTAATAATTTACCTATCCATTTATTCTTCCATTTTTTATTATCTACTATTCTAGACTGTAACCTTCATGGGAGTTTATTCCATATCCTTGCTATATTGCTAGTGCCCAGAAAAGTGATTAGCATATTATAAAAACTAAATAATTGAAGTGAATAAATGAATGATGAGGACTGTGGTAGTTATTAGTGCTCATAATAGAACTGAACTTCTTGGATCTTTGTAGTTGGGTGTGGCCACATAACTAGTTTGGCCAAAAGGTCGTGAGTGAAATAATATGTGCTACTTCTGGGTCAGAACATTTAATGTCAGTGCAAGAACCTACAGAGCCCCTTTTCTTTCTATCATGTGACTATTCAAGTGATCTATCAGCCTGTCCTGGAGTGAGGACAGTGATAACATGGGAACAGAGCTTCCAGCCAACTCACAATAAAAAGATACCATGAACAAGAAATAATTGTAGTTTTAAGTCATTGAAATACTGAGCTTTTGTGTTATACAGCATAATCTAGGATATCCTGATAAATAAAATAACTATCTTTGCATTTTCATCAATTAGTTCAGTATAAGTATTACATATAAACTTTATCTGTACATTTAGAAAAATAACTCTTTTCAGGGTATTTGTTAGGAGCAATGTAAACCAAAGCTAACATTTATTGAGCACTTATGTGTCACACACAGTGATAGTTAAACTCTTGGTATGTAAATATCTCCTATAATTCTCACAACAGCCCTTTTATATCTGTTCTGTTACTCTGTTCATTTTGAGGATTAAGAAATAGCTACAGAGAGATTAACTAGTAGTAAGTGGTGGAGTTAAGACTTGAGATGTAAACCTAAGCAATTTTTCTCAAAAGCCTGTGATTGAGAAAAAGATAAGGTCTAGAAAACCGTTACCATATTGCCTAGCACACATTATTTACTCTATTGGTACCTATAATTTAACAGCGTATTGACTTTCTAAAGAACTACACAAATGTAAAGTATCTCTTTTGTTATCTTTAAGACTTTGTCTCTTCCTCATCACAGCAAAGAATGCCTAAAAGGTCAGTTTACAGGAGAGGGGAGGGAGATTTTGTATTTACCTGGTTACTTTGATACGGTAGACAACCGTATTTGACAATCTGGGCTTCAGTAGATTTATTTCAGGGAGCCTAATACAAACTTTAACATGGGTCTTTTTAAGGAAATCAATCACTATTAATGCAGTACTTAAGTATCTAATAACTTCTCAGAAGTATATTGGGCATTGTGGAATCAAGTTTGAACTGAAAATCGAGAACAAGTAAAAGTACAAAAGAACAGTAGAGATCTGAATTTTTAATGTCACTCTATATAGACAGGCAATAAATCAAGTGAAGGTTTACATTAAAGACATCACTGGATTGTCATATTAGAAGTTTGATACAGATGTTTCTAACTTTACATAGTTATGTAACCATTAAATTAATGTGGAAATCAAGTAACACTTTAAATAAATTCTACTTGATCACTAAAAGAGTTATTAAGTAAAATCCTTCAAGATGCAAATTAAAATCCAATTTTTTTAGACAAACATAATAGAGACTTGATAAATGCCTGTTGTCAGAATAGGGTGTAGCTTTATATACATCAGTCTTGAGTAAGTTATTTGCAGGTAACTATAACTTTTTAGGGTGTATTTCAATTACCATAAATTCCAAATGTTAAAACCTAAATAGTCCTGATTACAAATTCCCTAGTATGATCAGATAAATGTTATTGAAAACATGAAATAAATTCAGCAAATTCTCAGAGAATAGGAACTCTGTGATGACATAATGTGGAGTAGTTAGCAACATCAATATATTGAAAATGAATTGGACAAAGATCACTCCTGCTGTTGAACCATATGGAAAATACTTAAGGAAGGAATTGCTACAGATGATGTTTATCTTAACTACATAAACCCAACCGCACTATACATATTAACTTTTGAGAACATGGTTGCCAAATTTCAAACAGAAGTAGGACACTTGCTTGCTAGAATTTTATTACTTGTTTTTTAAATTATGGAAGCTTGTCATATGTATACATTTCTGAGAATCTAGGACAGCTGAAAATCTGAGTAAACTTTAAAACATTCTGTTTTTTTGAGTAAGTTGTATTGGGACAGGCAAAATGAAATTAGGCTTATGACATGAGGTTACAGGTAAAGGTAAATATGAGCAAAATAAGAAGGAAGCATAGAAAGAGGGAAAGAGAAATGAAAGAAGAAAAGTGGCTGGAATAAATATAGCCCTTGATAAATAGTTTGTTATTAATCATTCTTATATTTCTTAATTTGATGACTCAGAAATGTTCAAATTAGTGCACCAGTTTCTCAAACTCGAAAAAAAAATGTGCATGTCCTTTGGATAGGAGGGTTTGGGGGATTAATTCTCAGCATATCAGAGGATAGGTTCTCCTTCCTCTCTTTCCTTCCCATAATACTTCGTAATGACTCATTCTCCAGTTCAAGGGTGCTGTGAAAATACTGCTTATGTATATGGAAGGCTGGTGTAAAACTTTAAAAAACAAGTTATTTCCATAGTCCAAACATATGTAAAGCATAAATTTTCTTTTGGAATTTCTTAAAATGATGGCAAAGAAGATTTAACTAAAATTGTTAAGTACACATTGAAGGCTAAAGTAGTTAATGTAATTAATCTAACATAATTGTTAATATAATATTAAATAAGATATATCTGTCAAGACAGGGAACCCTGAGTACAAAGACAAAGATAGTAGATATCTCACAAATATATGGAGATGGTAGGGCCTTGACAGAGGCCTCTCTTAATCCAAGCTCTGGCCATCAATGCATATGAAATAAGTGAAAATACATTTTGAATAAGTCACCCCCAAAATGAACCTTTCCATAGACCTCAGTGTTTCTCAACTACTACCTGAGCCCCTACCACCCACTACTCAGCTCATGAGCTCAAGATGTTTTACTGACTGTCCCTGCCACCCATGGAAACTCTATGCTTTACCAACCTAAACCAGGAGAGAGGTTTATTTCTTATTTCCCTTTGGTAAATAGATATAGAAAAATAAACAATGACACACCTTTTACAAAAATCAAAGCTTTGTTCTTCATTTGCTCCTACATAGGATTAAGGTATAATTGACTTTTTCAAAAATATTGTATGTATGTATGTATGTATGTATGTATTTATGTATTATGGTGACATTGGTTAACAAAATCCAATAAGCTTCAGCTGTACGTTTTAACAATAAGGCATATATATATTTACACCATGTTCACATCCCATAGTTAGATTTCTTTCTGTTATCTCATATTTGACCCCCTTTTTGTCTACCTCCTGCTTCCCTCTCTGCCTACCTTTTGGTAACCACTAGTCTATTGTCCATGACCATGAGTCTTTATTTGTTTGTCCTGTTCATTTGTTGCTTTTAAGTTTATATCCCACATATAAGTGATATCATGTGATTTTCACCTTCTTCTGTCTGGTTTATTTTGCTTAGCATGATTATCTGAAGATCCATCCATGTTGTTGCAAATAGCAGTATTTCATTTCTTCTTATGACTAATAGTCCATTGTATATATGTACCACCTCTTCTTTATCCAATCATCTATTGTAGGACACTTCAGTTGCTTCCATGTCCTGGCCACTGTGACTAATGCTGATATGAATATTGGTGTGCAAATGTCTTTTCAGATATGGGTTTTCAAGTCTTTGGAGTAAATACCCAGTAGAAGGATTGCTGGATCGTATGGCAGATCAATTCTTAGTTTTTTGAGGAACCTCCATACTGTTTTCCATAGTGGCTGTACCAGTTTGCAGTCCCACCAGTAATGTGAGGGTTCCTTTTTCTCAGCATCCTCTCCAATATTTGTTATTACTTGTTCTGTTGATCATAGCTACTCTAACAGATGTGAGATGGTATCTCATTGTGGTTTTGATTTGCATTTCCCTAATAGTTAGCGATATTGAATATCTTTTCATATATTTGTTGACCATTTGTATGTTCTCTGGGGAGAAGTGTCTGTTCAGGTCCTCTGCCCATTTTTTGATTGAATCGTTTGTTTTATTGTTATTGGGTCATATGAGTTCTTTGTATATTTTGGATATCAGGCCCTTATTGGAGATGTTGCTTGCAAATATGTTTTCCCATTTAGATGATTGTCTCTTTACCTTGTTGATGATTTATTTTGCTGAGCAGAGGCTTTTTAGTTTGATGTAGTCCCATTCGTTTATTTTTACTTTTCATTCTCTCACCTTTGACGTCAAATTGATAAAATACTCTTTAAGTCCAAGATCCTGTGGTGATAGACAACAGTCTAGTTTCATTCTTTTGCAGGTGGCTCTCCAGTTTTCCCAGCATCATTTATTGAAGAGGCTTTTCCTTCTCCACTGTATGTGTTTGGCTTTTTGTCAAAAATTATTTGTCCATAGAAATTTGGGTTTACTTCTGGACTCTTGATTCTGTTCCACTGGTCTGTGTGTCTGTTTTACTGCCAATATTATGCTGTTTTGATTCTTAAGGAGAAAGCTAATAGATCTTAATTACAGTTTCAAATTCAAATCCAAGACCAAGGCTTTTAAAAAAAACGCTCAAGAAGTATTGCCTTAGACTACTAAAGACCTTACAGCGCGCTTCCCCGGAGAGCCAATCTTTTATTTCTGATTATAAAGATCAGTGTACTAGTTACATATTCATATAAGTAAGGATGATTTTTTTTTTTATGATCACACAGAAGTTAAGTAAATAGTATGACATCTCTCAAATAAAATTCTAGTTTAGACTTTAGCCTCAAACTCTGGCCCTCAGTAGTATCCCTGTCTGAAAGAACTACCTCCCTGCAAAACCAGGCAGCTTTCCATCAATTATAAGTGCTCTGAAAGAAGAAAGTATAAGGTGTAGGCCAAATTGTTCACTTCTCGTGGGAAACTTCATTGGTGAAAACTGCTGGTTGATGACTAAGTCCATATCCAAATATCACTCGTGCCTGGGAGCATCAGAGAAAATTCCATTACAGCAAGCCTGAATATCGATGTGGCCCCCATAGAAGGCTGCCAGTTAAAGTCCTGTAATGTCTCACAGTTAACACCTTTTATCTCAAAAAGGAGAAAAACACTTTATAAATTCTCTACCTTATAGTTGCTGATAGGAAGGATTAATGGTCTCACAGGTTTTATAGTGTCTATTGATTTCTTGAATGGAAATAACAGATGTTGTTAAAGAACCTCCTGTGGGTACACACACAAGGTGACCATAGCATCTCCCTCGAGGGTGAAACATAAACTCTGTTGATCTGAAGTTAAGCTCATGTGAGCCTGCCAACAGCAACAGGTTGCAGTAGTTTAAAAGTTTACCTCTGGGGGAAAGTCTTTTCTAACTTTTAGGGTAAATATTCACTTCCAACCTCAGAACAAAAAGATAAGATACTTTCCTCAGAACAAAAGATAAGAAGTTCATTTAGGACTTTTTAAAATCTATGAAATAGAATATATAGAACATACTAACATCCAGACAGAAGGATGAGGGCTTTAACGTCATCATGTTTTCCATTAATCTATTTGTACTATCTAACCCAAATAAATGAATATGCAATTTGATTAAAAGAAGTATGCATATTACGAAATGATAGGTTCCAGGAATTCTCCTGATTTTCCTACCAAAGAGTGAATCTCTAAGACCTTCCTACATAAAATTTTTGAAGCTACCCTTCACTTCCTCTCCTTGGAACAATTTTCATTCAGTCCTTTTCATGGATACATGTTCCCTTGTATCATTCAGATCTTAGCTCAAATATCATATCAGCAAGGCTTCACTGATCATTCAATCTAAACATTATCAGTCATTATCTTTATATAACCTTTTGTTCCTTGTTTACTGTTAATATTCGTATAACATTGCCATTCACGAAATAGGTACTCAATAAATATAAGTTGAATGTGTGTTGGCATTTTGATTTGTGTATATGTATAAGAAATCAGTTGATAAGTACATATGCAGCATGTTATAATAATACTATAATATATTTTCATAAGCAAAGAAATTCTCTGTTTTTGAAGTTTTCTTTAACAGGATCAAATTTAGTTAATGTATGCTATTTCTCTCTGGGAATGAAGGGGATGGGGGATGAGGGGTGGCGGGGAAAGCCAAATAATTCCCCCAAACAACTTTTCAGCAGTTTTTTTCCATTCATCATTTTCATTTGGCTCTTTCATTTTAACTTGTTGTTTTTTTTTTTTTTCCACATAAAGACAAGCTGTCAGGTATATGAGTTTTTGAGATGACTGTCATTCACTTGGATTGTTTTAAGGCCAATTAAGAGGAAAACAATAACAACCGCCAGCCTTTTTTTCCAAAGTGACAGGTCATGTTTCTGTGTTGTTTTATGATGCAAATATTTTAAATACAAGTTACCCAAAAAATTGAATAGCAAATTGAGATTTTACAGTAAGGTTTTTAAATGTTAGGATTTCTGCTAATATGCAAGCAGGTTTTCCACATCAAATTAGCTTTAGGTCACATTGTTTGACAAGCAGGCATCACAATTTCAGCTATTTTGTGATTCATTTTGGCATTTCCAGCAAGAGATCCAATCCACCACTTGCATTCAGTATATACTGCCTCAGCACTTACAGTCCAGTGAAGCACTGCTGAAATGTCCTACAAGTCTACATTCCTTTTCCTCTCAGCCACTCTTGTGCTTCTCAACCTTGGGATATTATTTTTAAAAATTCATTATAACATTCTCTAAGCTTCTTGAAAAACTCCAAGGAATGAAAAAAAACTATTTCATTTTAAATGTGACAAAAAATATGATAGTCCTGTTTTACATTGATTGCCTTATTACAATTAATAATGGTATTTTACTTTTCTAAATTAAAAAATAATTCTTTACCCAATTTACAATGACAGGAAAGAAAGTGTTCATTCCAAAATATATTGATAAATTTATTAAGGGATTATAATGTGTTAAGTGCTATGGGGAAAACAAATGTGAATCTTACATTGTTTCCTTATATTGTTTCCCATACTATTTCTTTAATTTTTTATTATATAGAGAAAAAATAAGATATGTAAATAATTAATTATAAAGTAAAATAAAAAGTAATCTGATTTCTTCTGCATCTTTCCAGATGTAGTTGAATGTGAGTGAAGAAAATCACAGGATCAAATGTAGAAATTTCCATTTCAAATCTCAATTGGGCACAGAATAGCATTCCATGAAATTATCTGCTTCTGCATTAAGCTTACTTTCCCACTTTCAGAGACAACTCTTTTACAATTCTCTTTCCTTCAGTCTTCAGATCTGCTTTCTGCAGCAGCTTCCACACTAGAAATCCTTAACTTTGTTGACAGAATGGAAGCTATCAGATTCCAGATCCCTCACATTCCCACTTCCAAATCTATGTTCTACTTGCATCTGCATCTATCTTCTTTCTACTTCATAATAAAATAGAAGACCACCTTTCTTCCTGTCTGAGGCCAGTACCCACTTACTTGTCCGATGGGTCTAATCGTTAGAGTCTTTTTGAAAATTCTGCTGCCTTGACTACTTCTTCCCCCCTCGTATCATCAATCTTCCCCTTTTTACTGGATTATTCCCATTCATGTACATGTTCTTCCATATTAAAAAAGAGAAATTTGTACCAATACCACATTTTCCACTCACTTCTACCTTATTTTTCAGTTTTCATTGCTAGATATTTTTCATTGCTAGGTAAAACTTAATTTTTTCCAACATTTCCTGACTTTCAATTCATGTTTCCACCTATAACAGTCTTGCTTCTATTCCAAATATTTCCTGATCAATGCCCTCGTCAAAGTTCCAAATAATGTCAATGTTGCCAAAATTAATGAATACTTTTCCATGTTTTCATAACCTGTAAGCAGTATTTGATACTAATTAACAGTACCCTCTTCTGCAAACCAAACTCTTTTTTTCTTTTTATTATACTGGTCCTTTCAGAGTTCTTTCCTGTCCCCTACATGATGGATCTATTCTCATGACTTTTAAAGGTATTATGTGCTATCAATCCCCATATTTATGATTACAGCCTGGCATTCTCTGAGATCCAAAACTCATATCCAGTTTCTACCCAGTCCCGTCAATTGGGATCTCTAATAGACAGTTCAAATGTAATATAGCCTAAGATGATCTCTTCAATTTTCTCAGATAATGTTTCTTTCTTAACCTTCCTCATTTGGCTCAGGCCCAAAAAAAAGGAATTGTTATTAAGTTCTCCTTTTTATTTATGCCCAAATCTAATTCATGAGCAAGATCAGTTGGTTCTACTTCCAAATTATTTATATAATCTGCCCATTTCTCTCCTTTTCCATTGATTTTACTGTGGTCTGTTATCATTGTCTCTTTCTTAGATTATTTCAGCAACCTCCTAACCCATGTACTTCTATTCTTGAGCCCCTCTGCACAACAAAAAGAATAATGTTCTGATCTTACTGGTATTATTCCCACCCTTCAACAAAGAACAGTGGTAAATAAGGAAAAGACATATGAAGGGAACTTAAAACGTAGGTAAACTTTTAGCTCTAGAAATTAAGAAAAATTTTTTTCCAGAACAACACACCAACATTAGCAAAGACATAAAAGTGAACAAACTTGAGAAGGTACCTAGGATGAGTGAGCAGTTCTTTTTGGCTATATCAGAGAGCACATTAAAATAAGTAGTCGATAATAAGGTCAGAGTTGGAGCCAGATGACGAGCATCTGATTTGATAGGTATTTGGAATTTAATTGGAAATTTTATTTTATGCTCAATACTGAGAAATAAATGAAGCCAATTTTCTGTTTGTGGTTGATAAGCAAAAATATATTAATGTGAACTATATGGTAATTATGTGTTTAAAGTGATAAACCAGTCATATGATCCTATAATTCCTTAATCTGTGTCTTTATCTCATAAATTATTACACTGGCTTCTGTTTCTTTTGAGATAGTAGATGACAAAAATAAAAGCAGATATCTCTTTCACCCATCTTTTTCTTTAAGAGAGGAAGAAAATCTTATTTCTAATTGGCATAACTGAAAAATTCCTGCTTCCATGTAGTTTTCCTTTTGTGAGATACTTCTTTTAATTAAAAATTTTGTGGTGGAGGCTATATTCTGCATTTTATGTACTTGTAGTAAACAAATAAATATATAAATACCCTTCTAAATAGCCTTTCAATGATGCAGAATTAAACTTCTTGTTTTAAGGCTTAGAATGCCTGGTCAGTTTTCAAAACTGATTATAGATATGTTGTGTTCTTGCCCAGTCCACAATGTTTGAAGGACAAAGGGAAATTCAGAATTGAGAGAAATGAAAAGGCCTCCAAATTATATTCAAAAAATTTGTTGTCAGCATTGCTCCTAGGGCTTATGTTCAACATATATCACTATTGACCACCATCACCCCTACTCTCCAGATTTCAAAGTCTTTGAGAAAGGGAAAGTCATCCCACTTTAAAATATATATTGGAACTAATTAATTAAGACAGACATTCTGAATTGAACACCAAGGCATCTGTGATTGTTGTGTAATAATGTGTGATGTAAATATATTGTAAATGAATAACAGAGTCAGGCATCAAGTCAATTCACAACCTTCTGGTCCTTAGAGCTTTGGGCAGTAAAGCAATTAACACTTTGGAAGTCTGTGGCCAAGAGGTGTCCTTTGGGAGACAGACAATTGATTGGACTGTGAGTCTGCTGAGCAATTTAAGGATTCCAATTAAATATTTCAAAGAAAGTCAACTTAATTTAAAATAACTGTATTGGCAAAACTAGTTGTATACAATCTGCCAAAGTCAATATATTATATGCATGGAGCAATCTTCACAATTGCAAGAATATATGCAAAAAGAAAAAGACTGTTTTCTCTACAACCTCAAGGCCAATGTAAACAGGCACTCTCCCTCGTACAAGATACTGTTTTTAAAATTAAATATATTTTAAGTTTCTTTTACAAGACATAAAATTGTCTTTATCCTTTTATTTCCAAGCTTTGTCCATTTTGAATAGATATGTAGATGTAGATCACAAATATTTTAATGAGATGTAGCTGAAATTTTAATTCTTTGATTTTATATTCTTACAAAGATGATGGGAAAGACAAATGGGCAGTGGATATATCAACTAAAATTTAAAAAATAATAATAAAAAGCAGTGAGTACCTGGGATTTTCCTTGTGTTCAGTCCCTACCACCACCATTTTCGACCAGTTCTTATATTACCAAGTGTTCATTTTTAAAAGTGTACATTTTTATAATTAGTTCATAATGCTTCTTTGTGAAAAATATATCAAGGATTACTTCTGAGAGCATGAGTTCTCAGCTAAGATTAAAAGAGCCTTTGCTATCATCTTTTTAAGAGCAGTCTCTGCAATGTCTTCCTGAAAAAAGTCCAGAAAATGTTTTCATGAATTTATTCATATTCTTTTTGCTTTCCCAAATACTATTAAGAGGATTAAGTATTAAAGATACTTAAATGTTAATTAAAAAGTAAAACCAGTTAAAAAGCACAGAGAAACAGATGTATCCATCCCCTTAGGAAGAGTACAGTAGTAAAAGATTGTTACTGTTTTAAGTAAATTTCCACATGATTATCATTCCCATAATCAGAAAAAGCCAAGATTAGAAGGTCTTTCAAAATTTTTTCCACTCTGTGTTTTCATGAGGAGGGGTGAAACCAAGAAAACTAGTTTATCCAGAATTATATGACTGAGATAAATCCTGATTATTTTAAAATGTTCTAGAAACTTTGTACAGTTAAAAGGGATGACAGTGCAGTGGAGTAAAAAGATCCTAGACTGAAGAGTCAGATCTAAGTTTTAATCCTGAGTTGGTCATTTCCATGGTCATCAAGTTGTCTAATACTCTGAACCCAAGATACTTCATATGTAAAATGTAGATATTAATGTTCACATTTATAATATTGTTATGAACATAAAAATCATTCATTTTTCATTCAGTTGTATTTATTCAGCTATTATATGGAAATATTTCATCAGATGTTGGAATTTGTGTGTGACTGAGACATAGTCATCAAGGAGCTTATAATTCAACTGAGGAAGTCAGATTTAAAGTCATGGTCACCCACCATCCGTTCTCCCACCACTGCATAATAATTAAACCTTTAATATTCAGTTGGACATATGGGCTCACAAAAAACAAATTATATTTCTCA
Organism: Eidolon dupreanum; assembly: GCA_028627145.1. Classification (NCBI taxonomy): domain Eukaryota; kingdom Metazoa; phylum Chordata; class Mammalia; order Chiroptera; family Pteropodidae; genus Eidolon; species Eidolon dupreanum. The sequence continues at coordinate 55,942,559 of CM053501.1, read as the reverse complement.
GCCTTCTTCCAGTCAGTTATGAGCATATGGCTATGTCTATGGGCATAGAATGTAAGCAGAAGATGTTTGAACAAATTTCTAGCTATGTATATATAGAGAAAAAGCATGCCCATTCTTTCCCCCCCTTTCTTCCATCACACTTCTTGTAACATTGTAATGGTATGGAGCCATCTTGGACAGAATCACCTTACCAACCTTTGATGATCTATCCCCAGAATGATATTTGAGAGATCTTTTCAGATCTTAAACAGTTCACTTCTGTATTGTTTAATCCACTTTCTTTTAGAGTCTCTGTTAAATGCAGCTATAGTTTATGAGTATAGGTTATATCCAGAGGGCAAAGGGAGTCAATAGTAGGTTTTTTAAAGAAAATAATTTGGTCAAATTTCCATTTTGGAATTTTGACTCTGGTTCAGTACAAAATTTATGGTGGGGGTCACAAGATGGGAAGGAGAAGATTTAGGAGATTGTTTGATTCATTGTGGAGATTATGGTAAAAGTAGTACATATGGAAAGAAGCAGAAAGACTCAAGCAATAATCTCTAGAAATAAAAGTCTAGTTATGTACAGAGGAAAGCAAGAGTGACAACTCAGGGAAGAGAAACAGGTTTTTTTACTTGTACAACTGGGTGGGTGGTGGTATCGTTCACTGATATAAGGAACAAAAAACATAATGAATTAATCATTTAATGCACTTGACATATAATAGGTGATCAGTAACTGTAACTGTAATTTGAATTTGCTGCTGCTGCCGCTTGCTGTACTTTATGGATTTTATAAGTAAAATGTTGATTCTATCATCCTAGATATGTAAAATATCCAGTGAGATCATTCAAGATGATGACTGGAATTCTATCCGTGCTATGGAATATAGAATTCTATCAGCATAACTACCATTGGTAGTATATCATTGATGTGATATGTGGTATGAAACTGTGAAAACCAATGTCCCATAAGTAAATAAGAACTCCTAGAGCCTATTTGTGGCACAGACTGTTAAGAACTGTGAAGCTTCTCAAATTTTCCCTACTTAAAAATTAACAAGTTAGCCTGCCAGAGTTTCATAAATGAAACACTTGAGACAGAGGCAAAGGTTTTGTAACTTTCAACAACAGTAGTAGCTAGAGTATGTATCACCATTTCCTTATATTGGCTTCCTGAGCTTCAATTCCCATGGGATGATGTGAAGTTGAGTGCCACCTGTACCTGAAGTAGATTGTATTACAGGGCAGAAACACTAATCTTAGGGAACCTGAACCCTTTAAAATGCAAACATGCATTTTGCTCTAGACGGAGATATCTGTTTTCCACAGCTATGTTTGCAATAGAAACATCTTTGAAAATATAGATAAAAGTGGTCAATGTTTCACTTGCCAGATTTATAGGAATACAAGAAACCCATGGAAAACTATCTCCTGATATTTACCAGACACCAAGACCTACCTTCAGCTCCTATTTAATAGGGTTACCAAATCTTACATAGTAATATATATGCCTTTCCTTGACTACTTATGCCCAGATTGCATTCTTAAAACAATTATTATTTATACTGGACAGTTCAGCATTTCATTCATTAGATTTGGCCAACATTTACTGAAAGTTTACTTTAAGCGAGGACTCATTGTCAGTACTTTTGTGGATAAAAAGATGAATAAGATGTGGTTTGTGTCCTCTATCTATTCATAGTCTAATAGAGGACATAGGCATGTAAGACCTAATGTAAAGACAGGCTATATAATAAAGGTAGAGATAATTATGGGATACCAGAAGAGAGATATATGGATCTCAAATTAAAGAAAGTAGAATTTGAGATGGAAATTGTGCCAGGGAAAGACAATTTGAATTAAAGACAATTTGAATTAAAACAGTATCAGTGGCAGTAGATGAGAGGGAAGTGACTGAAGAGGTAGAACAAAGAATTGTGCCTCACTGTGTTGTTGAGGGTGAGGAAGGGAGACAATTGAAAATAATCCAGGTCAGATCACTTAAATTAACAAATCACATGGTTTGGTAGTTGCTTCTGTGTGAGTACATGACCTAACTCGAATGTCCCACGTCTTCCTTCTTCCCTGGGCCCAGTGTTTGCTTTCAAGGAGGATCTGTGATGCAAGTCAGTCTCCTATACTCAAATCTAGAACTTTGACTCGAACCTTTAGAAACCGAATTTCTCTTTGTGCTGGCCACTGGGATGTTAAAATTGGAGCCTTGAGTGGTACCACAAAGAAAAGCAGATGGGGAAGAAATTCATCTGGGAAAAAAGCAGGATTAAGAGGTGAGGAGAGAAGGTAATATAATTTAAGACCTTCAAACCACCCATGAGAAACATTACTGAATTTTTGAGTCTTAACCAGTTCCCCATGTTTGAGCTGTATTTCTTCCATTTCCAATTGAAAACACTTTAACTGAATCAAGACTGACTCACTTGAAATGTATTGAATCTTAGTCTAACATAGATGCTCTAAAAAGTGTTGCTTCAGTAAGTACAAGGTTGTACTTATCTAATGTCTAAAGTGCCTTCCTATTCCAAGTGTCTCTGGTAGACTAAATTTTAAAAGAACATGCAGATGAGTGGGAATATATTTTTATTAATATTACATCTATGGATCATAGCTTTGGAAGCAACTTTACATTCTCTATAGTATATTTAAATACAGAGAAATCCATTTCATGGAATGTGTATAAATGCTTCTCTACACTCTTTTAGTTATATAACAGAACGAAAGAATAATGTTAAGGAAAAACAACAATAATGATGAAACATCATGAGCATAATGCAATGAGGAATGTAGTCAGCCCCTTTTATATGCCTTTTATATACACATTAATCATGGCAGAACCAGAAATGAATATACACAGCCTTATTTGGAAGTATCTCACAAAATTGCTTTAGAACACTGAGCCATAAAGCTCTTAGCTTAATGAGTTGGTAACATTTTGCAGATTTGCTTAAAACACAGTTGCTTTCCAGACTGTGTCAACAGACTCCAACAGTTCTTGCCAACACACTCATCCTAAACAATTACATTAAGATCCATAAGGCCATGTTTACAGTTCTGAGAAGCGCATGTATTGTTAATGGGCCGTAAACTATCCTATGACTCAATGGCTTGGGTTTTTTAAATTTGTATAATAGTCAACAGAAAATTTGTAACATCTACTTGGCATGGAATTAGCTTCAGGAATATAAAATAATGCTGAGAAGTATCTCTTTTACACATTTCCAATCTGATGTGCTTTTTATATAGTATAAAACAATTTACACGAAATTTTGAAGGAAGATCGTTGCCATAGTTTACAATAGTTTTATATGTTACAACAAAAAGTAAATAATCACAATGAACCATAAAAAGTCCTATGTGTACAGTATCCTCAATTTTCTTTCAAATAGTTTTACAAATCTCTTGTGAAATAGCTATATCAGTGAGTCACAAATAGTCTGTGAACAGACATTCACAGAGGCTTCATGCTTGTCACGCCTGTTATTATTTGTTTTTTGGTTGCCAAAAGCCCAGTTATCTCAAAATACTGTTTTTATCCTCCTATAAAACACGGTGACTGCCTCTCATACCTATTTTCTGTCTTCTTATTTTCCATTACTCTTTCTATTTTGCTTCTCTATATTTCTGCTTCATTCCCTTCTTACTCCAGGCATTCTTGTTTTAGGCAAATGTCTCTCAGTTCCTTCTTTCCAGATGGTCCACTTTCTGTTGCTGATAATTTCCATTTATCTCAATGCATTTTTTAAATTAACTAAATCATGCTGTGCAAGCTTTATTCCCTATATAGTTTTTTTTTCTTTTATTACCAGATTTCTTCCTATCTTTGTAATCTTTCAATGATTTAACCATGACATTTATGGAGAGACAGAGAGACAGAGAGAGAGAGAGAGAGAGACAGAGAGACAGAGAGACAGACAGAGAGACAGACAGAGAGACAGAGAAAGAAAGACAACTTTGAACAACGAATTATTCTGGGTACTGTATAAATACTAAAATATCTAGATTCAGACATCAAGGACTTTGTCATCTCTAAGAGAAGCCATGTCACAAGAATATCCATGGCATAAATAAATACTCTTCCCTTTTTGGGTCTCTTATCTGATGGGTGGTAAATACAGAGGAAAAACTTCTGTCTTTCTCATTTTAGGACTCCATCGGAAGTTTAGGAAGAAGAGAAAATAGACTTTGATAATTTTTATGCAGTGTTTCTACTGCAAAAATAGTGATGGAGACGATGTGGCATTGAAGGCTGTTAGACTGAAAAAACAGCCCCACTGCTAGGCCTGGTACCTGGTACACTGCTTGTCCTGAGACTAGTATTGAAGGCAATAATAATAATAGCTAATATCTATTCCCTGATTACTACATTTTAGGCACTATTCCAAGCATGCTACTAGTGTTATCTCATTTATACAACAACTTTTAAAGGTAAGACCAATTAATTTCCCTGACTTAATGGAATAGAAATAGGCATAAAGAGTTAAGTAAATTTTTCAAAGTAATGCAGTCAGTAAACAATGGGTTCAGATTTAAATTCAACCAAGCCGGTTCTAGAACTTACATTCTCATCCAGAAAATCAAATAATAGGACACAGAGAACTTTTCCATCCCTCATCCTGTCCTTTACCTTGCATCCTCTGTTCTATCCCGCCATGTTAACTTCTCAAAAGGCCTACACCGATTAACTCACTTAAAATCGATGACACAATATAAGTTTCATAAAAGGATGAAAGACCTATGATAAAATCTCACATGTCCTATTTCCATGCTCATGTAACCAATCAAACACTGTTTGGGGTTGATCTTTATAACTTTCTAATAAAAACATTACACCTATATGGAATTGCCATTTACCTAAAATCAAGAAATCCTGACCTTGAATAGGAGGATGCTAGTATTTTATACTATTTATAGAATTGTTAATAGTAGAAAGAATACTGCACTGGGAGTCAAACCTCTGGACTATATAAATAACTTTAGTGCCAAAGATTTGTATGACCATATATAACATTTTTCATGTGTGAGCTTCAGATTTCTCTCCTATAAATTTAGATGACTCGGCTAGATAATATCTAGGCTCCTTACTAGTTCTCAAATTTCTGATCCTCTGAAATGTTCAGAGAAACTAAAGTTCAGTGGTACTGATAATCGTGTACAGTTTTAATACTAATGCAGCTGTGAGTGAATTATAGTAGATGACTATATTCTGCTCTGCCTGAGATATTTCCAATTTGCAGTAGCATTCCATAATTATTAAGAACATCCCTTTTTTTAGCTCCTATTATCTTTATTATTTTTCATTAACTTTCACCATGTGCTAACTTACATCTTTAAGTTTTGAAAGTTAATTTACATTGTCATTCTTTTTTTCCAGTTTTACTGATATAGTTGGTATTCAGCATTGCATAAGGTTAACGTGTGCAGCATAATGACTTGCTATATATAGTAAAATGCTTACCACAATAAGTTTAGTTAACATTCATCCCCTCATATACTTAGAAAGTTTTTTCTGGTAATCAGAACTTTTAGGATCTACTCTCTTAGCAATTTTCAAATATACCATACAGAGGTGTTAACTATAGTCATCATGTTATACCTTACATTTCCAGTACTAATTTGTCTTACGACTGCAATTTTGTACCTTTTGACCACCTTCATCCAATTTCCCCGTCTCCAGCCTCCCACCACCTCAGCTCTAGTAACCATAAATCTAATCTCTTTTTTCATGAGTTTTGTTTCGTTTCTTTTTTAGATTCCACACATAAGTGAAAATACATAGTATTTGTCATTGTCTGGCTTGTTTCACCTTGCATAATGCCTTCTAGGACCATCTGTGTTCTTGTAAATGGCAAGATTTCCTTTATGGCTGAATAGTATTCCATTGTGTCTATGTATATGTGTATAAACACACACACACACACACACACACACACACACACACACACACCCCCATATCTTGTTTACTCATTCATCTGTTAATGGACACTTAAGTTGCTTCCCTGTGCTGACTATTGTAAATAATCTTGCAGTGAACATAAGGGAGCAGTTATCTTTCTGACATAGTGATTTCATTTCATTTGAATATGTGCCCAGAACTGGAATTGCTGAATCACATGGTAGTTCTATTTTTATTTTGTTTAGGAGCCTTCATACTGTTTTCCATAATGGCTGTACCAATTTACAATCCTACCAACAGTGTACAAGTTTTTCCTTTTCTCCACATTCTTGCCAGCATTTTTTGCCTCTTGTCTTTTTGATGTTAAGCCTTCTAATAGATGTGAGGTGGTATTTCACAGTGGTTTTGATTTGCATTTCCCTATTCATTAATGATGTTGAGCAAATTTTCATGTACCTGTTGGTCGTTTGAATATCTTTTATCAAAAAAATGTGTCTTCAAGTCCTTTGCCCATTTTACAATTGAATATTTTTTGCTATTCAGTTATATGAGTTCTTTATTATTTTAAATATTAACTCCTTATCATATGTATGATTTATATTTATTTTCTCCCAATCTGTAGGCTGCCTTTTCATTTTGTTGATTATTTCTTCATATGCATATTTATTTTCTAATATATTAACAATACTATGAGTTACATCTTTTTTACATATTCTTAATATTACTCTGCTCATATTTCTGTATGTTGATGCAGGTTTCATTTTTATTTCCCACCCCAGTATGTTAATTTTTTTAACTTAATGATAAGTCATGGATATTCTAAATCAAATCAGTGAGCATAGTTCTAATTTATTTGTATGTATGTGTATTCATATCCTTACATAATGTGCTTTTATTTATCTAGAATTGATCCCTAGATATCAGATCAATTGGTCAAAGTATATGTGGATTTTTAACTTTAATGTGTATGTGTTATTTTACTTTTCCAAAAGCCATTAAAACTTGCATTTTCATAAGCATCGTGTGAGAGCTATACAGCTTGTTAAAACTGGTTTTCTTTACTAACTATGATAATGAGTATCAGGCCTACACAATTAAAAAAACAGCTGGAGGCATCCTTAGATTTAGATGAGCCCAAACTCTTGGCTTCTGTTGAAAATGATCATGGTAAAACCCACCTGTAAATTCCCTTTGTTCAACACCTATGAGCTCATGAGGCGGCTGATATACCCCTTGCCCTCTCCCTGTCATGAATGTGGGAGTGTAAGCTCTGCATTTCTGCCCTCACTCATATCTGCCTAGGGATATGGCTTTAACTCAATAACCAGAAGGACGGAGCAGAAAAGACAGAGTATCAAGGAAAACATGAATATAACCTATAAAAGTGAGGATTTATATCCTGGGTTCTATAATAGTATCCAATTTACACAAATCATCTCCTCTCTTGCAATAAATCTAAAAAGCATCCCCATTCTTTATTCATGGCTCTCAGTATATTAAAGAGAATATAATTCATGATCAATCCTGGCAAAATTGTGTACCACTTTCTCTCCTTTATTTTTTTTCCTGCTCTGGAGAGCCCCACATTCTTCAGATTTCATCATTCCCCACAATGTTTCATCAAATTTCCCCTTTATCCTCACTGTTCCCATTCCCACTCCCTTTGTCTCTGTTTTCTCTCTATTTTTTATTTTGTAGATTGTTAATTTCTTTTTCAAACTTTTCCCCTTCTCCCTATCTATAATTATTGCTTACTCTTATTTAACATTTAGTATGTTGCAGTCTTGAATCTATAAATTTTACTATATTAACTCATCCGCAGAATAACACTGGAGGACAAATTCCTTTATAATCCCTAGTTTAAAGATATAAATTGGTTAAGTAAATTGCCCAAGTTCCCACACTTAGTAAATGACAGATTCAGACTCTAATCCAGGATTCTGGTATCAGAGCTAGTATAATTAACCAATCTGTTTTGCTGTCTCTCTAGTCCAGTCTTTTTCTTTGAAGTTTATCACAAAATACAAGATTCCCTTTGGTGATTCAGGTAAGGGCGGGGGGTGTCAGTAAATATTATCCTGTCACAGTCATGTAAATAATTTAAGTGGCTGTGGATGAAACTATTATTTGATTTTTAGTAGTGGCTAGATATATTTTATATTTCTTTCTGTTTTATTGGCTATATTTCTAGTCTTAGTATTTAAAATTCATTAAATTTGATCTCCACATTGAAAGAAACTAGAATTTCAAAGGACAAATGCTATGGTCCTAGTGCTCAAAGAAATTACAATGTAGTGGGGGAACAAAAGGTTAACACCTTTGAAAAAATTAAAGGACAATAAGATGTGTTATATAAGCTCTTTCTATCTCTACAATTAGTCGTCAGTAGAATTCATGAGGTTTCTTCTCTTCTAGCCTTATGATATCCTATAATTTGTTGCTCTTATTTATCCTTATAATTTCAACATTATTTCAATCTTAATTACTGAAAAATTAACATTATCCTTTCACCTATTTTTAAGCTAGAAACAAAAAATAATCATAATTGCTACTTAGGGTCTCCCTAAGTGAGAATGTGTATAGAAAATATACCTCTAAAGGGTAATATGTGTGTATAGTAGCAGTCCTCTAGGTACTGTCTTTGGTTTAAGAATAACTCAAAAGAAAGAGATGATAATTCTAATTATTAACAACTAATTATATATGTTTTGTCCCTTTTTCTCAAGTAAACCAAATCAGCATTTGAGTTCCTTATTGATATAATAGTCATTCAACTTGAAAACTGCCAAATAAAATCAGAAGTCAGTGAGTGCAAATGCTAAATAGATGTTAAGCATTATTATACCATAAATAAAATGTAAAATATAAATTAGGAAAATTTGGGACAACGAGCAATTTCAGAAATATTAGCACTGTGATGTGAAGCCAGGATAAGAATATTCTGAAGTATCATACCTAAGTATCTATTAGATGTAATATGGAACTAAAGTAAGAGGAAGAGAATTGTTAGCAGAGTTGCTTTAAGAACAGAATGAGAATAGAAAAGTAGGAACAAATAAATGAGAGTGGACAACAGATAAGTAGTATAAAGTAACACTGTTTGAATCAGCCATCCAAAGAGCCAAAAGCAGGAATTTGACTGTAGCTGTACTCCAGGGGCAATTTAAAGGAAAGAGTACCTTTGGAGACAATACAAAAAACGCTACACAACCTGAAAATAAATTCTATAGAGGTTATAACTATGATTATTAATGATCAAGCATAGTAATAGATGGATATAGGTAGATGATGTGATGTGCCAATTTTGCTTATCCACTGTGCAACCACCCCATTTATAGAAGAGAACAGGGATACTCTAGGCCAAAAAAGAAAAGTATCACTATTCATGTGCTGTGCACCCTGAGAGAATTGTATGATAAGTTTCGGAGAAGCAAGGTATTCATTATCTATGTTTGGCAAATATAATATCAATCCCCAGGCTAAATCTCTACAAGTTTCTAAAAACAGCTTTTACCTACTTTAATATATCCTTCAATTTGAGCAATGAGGTAGGTAATTGGGTATAAGATACAATTTATTCCTTTTTATAATTAAATATAACTAAAAATTATAAAAATATTACCTAACATACAGTGTTCTTATTAGGGTCAATAGGTACAGTGCTCATAAAAACCATAAGTAAATATTGGTTTAAAAAATTATTAAGTAATTATTACCACTTAGTTTTACTCTTCAGTATATTTTCCACCTATTATATAGTATATTTGACTTTTGTTTTTATTTTATCTTTGTTTTTTTTTATTAATCATTTTATCTTTTTTCAATTAGAATTTCCTACATTTTCTATAAGTGGGTTAATTCACCTTTTTTACCAGCTCCAGGGTAGAAGAATGACCTATATCTAAGCTTATCAATATGTTTCATACCTCTGGCTACTGTGATTGTTTATAAATAGGTAATATGACTAAAAGCAAAGCTATCAAAACATTGAACACTTATTTAGACTTTTGCTAGAGTGACTGACAAAGGAGATTCACTGAGTTTGAGTCTGGAAGGATGTAGAGCTGAAGCTTCTGCAGTTACCCTACTACCATCCAGGGGTTATGAATTTGAGATGGAAGTAAACACAGAAAAAGCAAAGTCTAAAATTAAAAGAGAACCTAAGTGATGGTGGATATCTGAGGCTATTGAATCAAGCTGTATTGCTAAGTTTTTCAGGCACATTAACAAATAACTTTCTTGTGTTTAAGCCAATTTTGACTGTTTTCTCATACTTGTCACTGAGGATCAATCAATCTCTCATATATATAGTGTAGATGAGAGAAGTTTATTAGACCCTCCCCCTGATCCACCCCTTGTAATCTGAGTTCTTTAGTGGGAGAATTTCAAAGAATATATAAATAAAAACATAGAAAAATGTCTTCTCTGACATTTTGCCAACTGAAAGCTCTAGAAATGTTGATATTCCCACATGAATATTTAATGTATTAAGTGGTCAAGATATCAAAACTAAGTAAATAGAACAGAATACATTGTCATACCTTCATCAGGAAGAAAAGAAGCCTTTTTTTAAGAAGAAACTTGCAAACAATTATGATTTACATGAATAAGTTATTTTCAGTCAAAAATCAGCCATGGAAAGTTCCAAGATAAAGTTTACTCTGGTAAAACAGAAATGTATTTGATATATTATTGGTATATTTGTGGATAGCTATATAAACTGAGACCATTGTCCAGAACTAGAAAATTCAAGTGACATTACTGCTACATTTTTAGCTTCTCTTGGAATCCTAACACCAAGTGGTACAAGGGGTCACAGCTGGCGCTGGTTGGAAAAAAAAGAAAAAACAGGCATAATGGACTTGTATTGAGGCAGATGGAGGATGAGGTGAGTTAAGAATGGGGAAAGAAGAGGCTGATGTGTGATAACTCACTTTAGAAGTGTTTGCAGTCTCAAGGGCAAGATTAAAGGCAGGAGAGACATAAAAGCAAAAGATTGAGGGATTGAGGTTTCTGGTCCACTGATCAGGCTGCTTTCTAGGGACAGCTCTTCAGTACTATGGATAGCTCCCGAGGCTTATAGGTACTTGAACTGCATCCAAGGTTTTTTCTTCTAAGGCTTTTACCCTACAACCCAAGAAGCTGACCACGGGCTCTTTCACTTCAAACAAAATTTTCTGATCATTTAAGTGATATACTAGTTTTACTAAAATCAGTTTAGTGGTTTGTGGATAAACCTCCAAACTTACCATCTTGGAATCAAATAGTCACGAATTTGTGTCTTTATCCTCTTTCTGTGTAGCATCCACAAGAATTATCCTACAGCTATTATTTCACATACTTGAAAAGATAAGAATATACAATAATGTTCATTAAATAGTTTTTGAAATATCAAAATACCAGAAACAACCTGGATATTCATCCATAAGAGAATAAATAAATTGTAGAGTTTCCATTTAAAGAAACCATATAATAATGAATACAACACATACACAGAGACACACACTGATATAGTATAATTTCTAAGATATACTACTAAGATAATTTTTAAAGATGCAAATATATAAAAGACAAGTGTGGTGTAGAATAGTATGAATGCTGTGAATCTATGGAAAAAATAGACTAAATGTACTTGTAAACATAAAAAATACTAGATAGTTAACAAAAAAAAAACTAATAGTCTCAAGGAAGAAATTCTATGATACTTTTTCATTTTTTGCCATCTTTCAATAACAAATGCTGTTCAAAAGTATATTTTTAAAAGTAAATTTAAAGGAATAAATGCATGCTACGCTATGTAAATTTGAGCTACTTCCATTAATAGATTGAGCGAGCTCTGATAAGCCTAAGCTATTGAACAGAGTTTCTTGTGGTATGTCACTATTTTTGAGTTTCTTTCTCTTAAATTTAAAAAACAACACAGCTGACTCACAGACAATAGAACAAATATTCAATTATTAGGAAGTCCAATTCTTTATGTTCAGAATCCTGCTTGTGACTCTTCAACACAATTAAAACAACACTCTAGCATTTCCCATGACCTTTCAAAGAAGCAATAATGTGAGAACAGAAGTCAGAGACATTTGTTCCAGAACAGATCATTCTGTGCTTAACGTGATTAAGAATTTCCTTTTATAGAAATCAGCTGCCAGGAGTTTCTCAGAATTTCATCCAACTCCAGAGCATGTAATGATTGTAGAATGAATCAGTGTCTTGGAATCCTAAAAAGTTCTGAAAAAGAACATCTCATATGTGGCCTGGGGAGGAGTTGTGAGGGAGGAACTTAAGTCATTTATCTATAACCAAGAAAAATCACTATCTTTAAGTACCTCTTATAATAAAAAAGGGAAATTCATACTTTAAGAGGACTTTTAACTGCAATAAGATACATGTAAGAAGTGTTCTTCAGATTTAAGTTTGAAAACAGGTTGCGAGTGGCAGAAACTCTTGTTTACATAAAATTTAAAAGGGAAAAATTACTGATCTATTATGAAAAGCAGGCAGTGATTTCTATTTCTTGTCACACATGTGAGAAAAAATAGTGATTTGCTCAATAGAGAGGTATAAAGATAAATTTCTAGTTATTGATGAAGAATCTAGTCAAGAAGTACAATACAGACTCAGATGTATTAAAATATTCAACCCTGCCATGGAAAGATGTATGGCAATATGCTAATAGTATTTATCTTTGGTGGGATAATGTTTTATTTATATTTTAGTATATCATATACATATGTGTCTATATACTTTATATTTTCTAAAATTCCTCCTATCATTATGCATTACTTTTAGAAGAAAATATGTATATATATTTTAAATATAAATATAATATATATAGTTAAAGGCTATGAGAGTCCAAATTATAATTTAGTTATGAATAAAAGAGAACTCATGAATATAATATGCATTACAAAGTATAGTAAATATACCTGGGATTATTATGTCTCTTTTTTTTTCAAAAGCACACATTTAAATTAAACTGTGTAATAGGTATCACTATTTAGTTTTCAGGGTACGGGACAGCCATACTTTTCTTTAAAGCCTTGCCCCTCAATGATCACTTAAATCTCTCTTTTGAGTTCCCATAATTCTTGTTAGCTTTACCATTCATTTGGTATTTTACACTGGTTTTGTGTGTGTGTGTGTGTGTGTGTGTGTGTGTGTGTGTGTGTGTGTGTGTACTCTTTCCAACTGTATGGTATGCTCTTCAAGGATAATGACCAAATATAATAGGTCTATGTTACCTTTAAATGTCAGCCCAATATTTTGATAAATGTAAAATGTTAAGTAAACATTCATTGATTTATAAATAACATAACCCAATTGTTTATAAATTTATATATTCAAATACAGAGTTAAATGACCTAACAACATAAGTTTAATATGACATCAACATATATATTATTTTGTTGATTAAAATAAATCTCAACTCCCTTGTCCCTCTGAAGATATTGTTAGAGAGCTATATGTGCTGGAGGACACACTAGACCTTATTTCTTGGTCTTAAAATACCAGATATTTAAATTTAACACTGTAATAAGTTAAATTTAAATTTAACACTGTAATAAGTACAACCACTTGCCTCTAGAATCCTATAAAAATTCTTTTCTCAACTTTCCCAGGTAGACAAATAACAGCATTTGGTGTGACAAAATCATCTGACTTTTCTATAATTTATTCCATAAGTGTGTTAGTCCCCTCTGTCTGTAGTGGTTCTTTGAGGAAATAATGATGGAATGACCTATATCCATCTTTGCATCTTTCCATCTAGGTTTAAAATAAAAGTATCTAAATGTTATCAAAGACCAGATCATCTTTCTGGGCTTTCTTTTCCAACCGTTTTAGAAACCAATTGTGTTTAAGTACATCTTCTCTTCAATCATTCAGCCATCGCCTCTTTCCTTTTGAACTTTAAACATGCAAAGATCATCCCTTTTTGGAAAAATAATTCGATCTTGCTAATCAGGGCCCTGACTTGCTGCATTAATTCAAACTTTTCTTTGCCTAAATTTCTTTACTCTTTGTCCTACATTTTGATACCATTTGCTCCTTATCTTCATTTTATTTCCAAAGTGATTGAACACAGATGTACAGGTTGTAGTTTTATAATGGTCCCCAGAAATGTTCAGTGTACATTATTGACTTTGCTCTGCTTGCTCTTGTTCCCTTTCTCCTTCCCCTTACCTTCATCACATTTCAAATTGTACTGCATGTAGCTACCAGGCTCACCAACCTGGTAGAAGTCTGCTGAGTCAGATAAGATGCAGAAGATTCAGCTTTGTAGGATTACTCTCCTTCCCATTGTAACCATCGTGAAATCAATGGATCACAAAAGACCAAATCTTTCACTTAAGCATTATCTTGGAAATTTATTTCAATTACTATCATTGAAGGAATATTCTAAAAACAAAGAAGTAAGGTGTGTCAAAAAAACTTTTTTCTCTAAAAATTTCCCAATGATAGATGATAGTGATGGAAGTAATAACACTGGCAAAGTAGTCCTTTCTGTTAGTAAGAAGTGACTTTGCTTTGGTTCTCAAAATATAAGGATGATTTTGTGTATATATGTGATAAAGTTTACCCTAATGGCTTTTAGTTTCTAAAAGGAACTTCTTTTACACTGCAAAAATGGCCTTTAGTTTTGGAAACTAGAGCCACATAATTCACTTAAGAAACAAAACAAAAACAGGGAATGCATCTAATAGAATGTCAGATTTGCTTTCTTTGGCTGATTGTATTAACCAGATAATAGATAAATCATTTTTTTATGTCATATAATCAGCTACTGAGGAAAAAGTGGTTCATTTGTGAATGCTCATGTGGTTTTTTTCTAGGCATAATTTTTAAAGAAGTATCAAAAGTTGCTTTTTCTTTGATTAGTAACTCAACACTCAAACCTCCAAATAGTAAGTTCAGGTCAAAAGCTAAGATGCAGGCAATAGCATTATTTAGAAGACCCTTGAGGAGGTCAGCAGGATTCAACAGGAACTTCAAGAATTTTGTAGTTTTTTATCCTTTACTTTATTCCTCATAGAAGCCGAAAGTTGAAACTAAAGTATTTGCTAAGAGAGATGGATCTATTTAAAATGACTTTATAAAGTTTCTAGCTTCAATTAGTGGGACTATGAATAAAGGAAAACCAGTTCTCAAATATGCATCATAGTACAAGCTTACCCCAAATAGTTCACCAAGCCCCCCTCAGTTATGAAACTGAGCTTTTAGGTCTCTCACTTAACTGTCTCATTTGGCCGATCAGTGGTCTTTTCACTCTTTACCAAAATGTTCCCTTGAAACAAGGACACCTTGTCAAAATATTTCTCAAATAATATACAAAGATAACCTCTTTTGTGGCAGTGACACCAAAAGTGATGACAAATATCTCCCAAAGAACAATTCACACAGTAAATTATTCTTTAATTCCATCATGAAATTCGGAGTCAGTTTGCCAGTTACTTGAGAAACCCTGAAATAGGTCACCTTCGTAAGCTCCCTGACCTGTTATGTTATAGTAGCAAAGAGCAAACGTTCATGTTGTTAATGGTTTTAATAAGCAAAAGGATTGTCAGCAGCAATAGTGCAAGTAGTCTAGGACAACATAGATTAATGTAGTCATGTTCATCATTTAATATTTATTAAGCATCTAATGAATACTTTGCTCTAAAATAAGCACTATGGAGATTTTAGAGAATACAGAAAGGATATGATTATTGTTCTCTGGGAATCTGCTGCCTGAAAATACCCAGTACAAGTATATAATATCCAATAAGATAATGTAATTAATCCTTGATTCAGCCAAGATAGCAAAGGCTCCTCTAAATCCTTGGTATGGGTAGTTCTGTGAATCTACTCGTACACACACACACACACACACACACACACACACACACCATTAAATGCAGAGACAGATAACTACATGGACACTCCCATACAAAGAAAGGAAGAAACAGTGTAGGCACAGAGCAATCTCTGGTTCATTGCAATTCTGAATTCCTGCTTGACATGTATTTTCAGATATTTGATTAGGGCACATTTGGCTCCCAAGAAATGATTCTCTGAGGTTCTGGTTCCTCTCTCTGAGTCATTCTTCCTTTTCTATAGGAAATGACCCTGTTGATAGTGGGGTAGCTTTTCTAGCCTGTTTCCTGACCACAGAAAATGGGGACACTTGCCAATGAGGTCATCTCTGATGATGTCTTTGGACTATTAACTAAAAGCTGTAAATAAACAAGATAGACCATTTAGTGTGTATGGAGAAAGAGTTAAATTTGAACATTTCTATTAAAAAAGAGTATAAACAATGGTGTGAGTACCTTGGCCATAGCTTTTTGTTGGAATGTCATTCCAAAATGCAGAACTTGAAAGATAAAAATACTTTTAAAAACCTAATCTCTTTCTCATGCAAATTGAAATTATTCATGAAAAAGCTTTGTTTTTTGTTTTTTTATTATGAAAATGCATAATTGGTAGAGATAAATGTTCAACATATCTGGTAAATACCTCTTTAATAAATAGAAAAAATTCACTACAGATTTTTTTCCCTTCTTTCTCTGAGATTTCATTTCATTATCAATACTCAATCAACATAGAACTTAAAAGGAAGCTAAAGAAATACATGGTGAATAAAAAATCTTTTCTGGAGGGACTATACTGCTCTGTAACTTAGAGGAGAAAAATATTTTGGAAGACAAGGTAGCAATTTCTAGTAGATAAAATACAAAAGTAGATAACACAAATAAGTACACTCTCTCCTGAAGTTTTGTGGCCTTTTCATTTGTTCCTGAGACAGGGGACACAAGAGAAATTAAAATGTCTTTGCAAGATACATGAATTTTTATTTTTTTTCTTTTATATTTATAACCTAGAAACTTTTATAATTAGCCTGTATATTCCTCACTCACTAATAAATTTTAAACTTATGTGAAGGGATTCATTTGAGTGGTATATAATCTTTATTTTTTAAGATGTAATTTATCTACTTAAGCTAATTAAACTCACAGTTGTCATACTTCCTATGCTTTTTAGAATTCAAATTAAAAATTTGATATCACATCTTTAATAGGTAATGAGTATTTTGTGGCATTTGTTTCTTCTAATTAGTTTCTTAAAAATTATGTAAGAATTGCCGTTGATTGAAGAATTCTCTTTGGTCTAACAGAATTAAATAACTTTGACCATTATTTCATCTAGCTAATGATTTTTTAGTTCAAAAAGTCATATCGCAGATTATCTCTGCCAACTTTTCTATTCTTTTTGCCACATTTTTCACTGGTCTAATCAAATCTTGGTGTATTAGCCATCCTACAGCTTGTAACAGTGGCTAAGTACAATTGAGACTCTCTCACACACATATTCTCTCTGTCTCTCTCTCTCTCTGTGTGTGTGTGTGTGTGTGTGTGTGTGTGTGTGTCTCTCTCTCTCTCTCTCTCTCTCTCTCTCTCTATATATATATATATATATATATATATATATATATATATATATATATCAAACTGTTCTTTGGACAAGCTATTGAGCTTGAATGGGAGTGAGTAAATGGGAAAAGACTTTTTCTTACTCCTAATATTGCTACTCTACACTCAGGATTGCTCTTTTGGCCTATGTTTATTTAAAGGATATCCTGAAGTTCATCATTTAATATTAATAACATTATGTGTATGTATGAAGAGAGAAAACGAAAGAGACACTATACACAATGCTCACTTCTTATGTTTATATGCTGATTTTAAATCTAAAATCTAGATAAAGCCTCATCTGTGCATACAATATCAACAGCACTGATGTTACCATTTGCAGTGATGCATCTTGAAATACTAATCTTTGTGTTTGGTTTTTCCCACTTGTATGAGAATCTTACCACCAGCGAGTCAGAGGTACCCATATTGCCTCAAAGAAAAGTAGGATTTAATACAGTAATAATTAATAGAGCAAGTAGTCATTGTAGAAAGGAGGCCAGAGGGAAGCAGGGCACAGAATTTATACTGTAACAGTTAAACAAAATAAAGAACAGTGGAGAAACCAACCACTTTGCATGCATATACACACCCAGAGAATATACGTTTATCTGGGCTAGGGAGGAGGGCAGAGAAAGATAGGAAAAAGGAGCTGGGTGGAACACATACTTACAGAGAGTCAGAGAGAGGGAGGTGAGGGAGGCTGACCTGTGGATGAATAGCCATGGGGAGAAAAGTGGTTTCCTAATGGGTAGACAACCCATCACCCTGGCTAGCAGCAGCGAGTCAATACATAGAGATAACTCATCACGTGGACAGAGCAGGATGTCTCTGGTTGTTGGATGGGCCTTCCATCTACAGATGCCTACCTATTGCCTATGGAACTTCTAGTTTAAGAGTCCTGCCAATGACCCAAGAATTTGCTGGGCTCTATCTGGAATAACATTTATGGGCTTCTTGAATTGACAGATATGGGTCTTCAACACCCAGGGGGATAGTAATATTGAGAAAGAAGAGCCCCAGAATCATCAACTGGGTAGTGCTGGATAATAGTGTTTCCTATTCCTGTTAAACATTAAACATAACAGAATCTATAAAAATTTTATTTTGAAATTTCATTACTTCTGTGTCCTAACTATAGAAGGTCAAATTAAGCATAGTTTTGTTGATTTTGTGCGCTTAAACTATTCAGAATGGAAATAAAATTGCATGAATACAAAAAATTCTCTAACTTTAATAGCAGCACATTGTTTTGTTTATTCTTAAACTCTCTGGATCTGAGGACCACCTATGTAAGAGAAATTAAAAACTAAATGAAGATATTCTACATTCTATGCCTAGCAATTTAATTTTTAAGCCTTTTTAGGTGCAAAACTGCTAACCTATTATTTTTATATTTTAGCTGAGAATGCATTTTCCAACATGGATTCCAGTAAAAATATATCTGATGTCTATAGTCTTGATTTGTTTTTTGGCTCTTATGCTATCTTGACATGAGTTCTTGTTAACATTTCCTTCATCGGAGTTCTCTTTTGTTCTTGGTACTGATGTTTGCTAGGGACTATATTTCTAGACCCCAGGGTATAATTCTGCTTCGCTAAAATGCAGTTCTCCATTCAGACACAATATTTTGTTTTTTTCTGATGATTTTTTTACATGTTTACAGTTTTCTATTGCTTCAACAGAAATTTTTAGAATAAGCATGGTGCTTCTTTCCAGTCTGTTCATCAAGGTGTTTTCCCTTAGTATAGTAGCCACATATTTAACTGCCTCTTTAAATAAGGTTAGCGGGGTTTCTGAACTAAGAATTAGAATGCATAATTTAACAAATAAAGGCTTCTGGTAAGTGACACAAAGTACACATTCTTTCTATATGGAAGCCTAAAATGCAGTTTATTTACTCTTTTCATAAGCCAAAAGCAGAATGTGGATGTTAAACTTTGCTCTTTTTTTTTTCCAATATTGGGTTATACTTGGTATAATCTCTCCCAAAAATCTAACTCTGAGTCCCTTCTATACCTCAATAAATCTCTGAATTGGGTGCTCATTTATTCAACACATATTTAATAATTAACTATTATGTTAGGTAATTAACTTCAATTATAAGCTGAAGATACAATGGTGAACAAAACATACTAAGCTGGCAGTATCGTAGGAAGACAAACCTTAATCAAATAATCATAAAATATTCCCACTTTTCCCTGTCCCACCTTCTCTCTCTCCTATTTGGCTTTTTTGACTACTCTCCTTGACTTTTCTCCTACCCCAAAGACTACTTCACAAGCTTTTTTTTCTTACCTATTTCCTAGGATTTCGTACTCAACCCTAACATCCTACCACTCTATGTCCTTTTCCTAAGGAATTTAAAACACCTTGTGGCTTCAGCTCTTACCCTACATGTTGAGGATTCAAAAAATTCTATTTCTCTTCCAGATCTCAGTACTCCTCTTCCCCATTCATAAGAACCACTAACTCTCTAACCAAATATTGGAATCCATTTCCTTATCCCAACTCCACTTTCATTGAAAGAACACTACAATAATATCCTAATTGCTCCCCTTCTTACTTTACTCCCTCTTATTACTTATTCTATATTTCTAAAGTATAAAAATGATCATACCATTTCAGATCTAAAAGCCCCTAATGTCCCAGAGAGGTAATCTAAGGGACCTCAGTAGTGTACAGAAGCTCCTTGGGAACGTGACACAGTTTACATCATCTTCGATGTCTTTACATGTTAAACTTTTTTATTTTTGAAAATATGCTATCAGCTTTCATAGTGCTATTCCTTTCTACAGGCCATTCTGCTCAAAATAGTCTACCTCCTTCTACTCAATTTAAGATTCAATTCAAATAATCCCACTTCAGTGAAACCTCTGAGACTTCTAGGCGGAGTTAGTCACCCTGTGTCATACCATTGTCCCAATGATATATTGAAGCATACATCAGAATGCATTAAGAGTTTACAATGTCATTTTTCTTGATTTATTGGATGGTGTCTAATAAGAGAATACCTTTGCTCTGAGAGAGAGAGAGAGAGAGAGAGAGAGAGAGAGAGAGAGAGAGAGAGAGTGAGTGTGTGTGTGTGTGTGTGGCTTTAGGTGTTTTATAATACAGGCTACTTTAGAAGAATAAAAATTTCCTTTCTCATTTAGATGGAGAGTGAAGGACAGAGAAGAGGAAAGAAAACATTAAGTAGGATACAGGTCAGAAGTAAAAAGTAAAAATCATAAATAGAACCTGCCTATTTACTAATGATGTATCAATTAGAATAAGCAGTTATTAATCACAGATTTGGAATTGGCCCCTATCTGTTTTGATGGTTTAGGATTAGATTTGTTCACGAGTGACAGAAAATCATTATAGTTGTGGTGTAAACAATTTTGAAGTTTATTCCTTTCTTTTATAAAAGTCCAGGCTGAATAGCACTTTACGGTGTCAGAATATATCTCTTTCTTTCTTACTGCTATGTGACATGTAGCTTCAGTTTCATGGTCCAAAATGGCACATGTATATTCCAAAAAGCAAGAGGGAAGAAGGAGCAAAGAAGCCTAGCACAGAGTTTATATGAGCATTATCTCCTAAAGAAGGCTCCAGATATCAGATAACACATCGACTTGCTGCCTGTAGCCTAATTCTATAGCCAAAGGAGCTTAGGAAATGTAATCTTTATTCTGGCCTGTAATGTTTCCAACCAAAAATTATTTTGCTATAGAAGGAGGGAAGAATGAATATGGACTGACAATGATTTGGTTTTACCTCTTTGTAGTTTAAGCCTTGTCCAAAATATCATGTAAGGTAATTAGCACACTATAATCACTCAGCAAATATTTGTTATTGTTATTACTATCTACTTTGATAGCCATTTCTCTGACATCGAGGAAAATTGGATACATCTAGCCAAATGATTCTCTAGCTATATGTTCAGGTATTGGATATTATAGCCTCTAGCAGACTCTGAACACTACCTGAACTGGATGCTGAAAGTGTTAAAATTATAATGACTAAATTCCTAATGGTCAACTGATATGCTTAGAGTTATCTAACATCACCAGAGAGTTGCTGACATACTGATTGATTTGATTAAGTGTTATTTGGTATTATAACCTCACATTTTATTCGAGAAAGATGAACTCCGTCATAACCTCTTAGATTTCAAGGCCTCACAGAAGAAACTTAAGAAACTTCCATCTCACAGAAGCTGCTTGAACTTTACTCTCCAAATGATTGACCACACCATCCTATATTACTGCATCAAAACCAATATTATTAAGTCCTCATATTTATAGTAGGGTCTAAAAAGTTACTTAAAGGTTATTTTATTAAAGTATTTTGTTAATTTGATAATGCTTGTGTTTTTTACTTCCTCTGTAAGCAGCTAAAATTTACAAAATGAACTCTTGGTAGGTGAGTCATTTTGGAGAGCTATAGGGCACTTCACCTAAAAGGCAGAACCAAGGGCTACTAGCAAACAAGACAACTTTCCTAGTTAATTGTTTGCCAGAAATCATTATGCATAGTCTCCTGCCCATATTAATGAAAGCATGTTCTATAGGTCCTAAGGAATTGCTGTCTTGTTCTCTATAACCTTAACTGTAGTGATCACAGTGTTAAATATTATGAAGTGGTCCTGGAGTTTTATTAATGAACCCATCAGCTAAATTACAGTAATCATTAAAACTGCCATTAGTGTCAAAATATTTTGATTATCAAATCCAGAGATATTAATCATTCTTTTAAATATGGCAACCTGATTTTTTTCTCTAGTCCAAAATGTCATTTAGTACAACTTCTGTTTTTTCTATTTTGCAGGCTAAATATTAATTAAATGAAGGACAAGTGGATAGAATCAACCTTTTTGAGAAAATTTTTAAAGGAGTTAATGAGCCATTCCTTCAGCATTAGAAATTGAATGTGAGTCACTAAAGCTAATGACATTTATAATCACTATTTGCAGGGAGCATCTGGTAATCTGTTAGAGCAGATGAACAAAGGTAAAGGCAGTTCAGACTGGGGCACACATTTCAGAGGGTGAGAAGTTCTGCTGCCAAATCATCAGTGACATCTTATTCAGAAGAAAGGGGAATTTTCAAAACACTATAAAGTAATAAAAGTCAGAAGATATTTGTAAGTTGAAGAAGAAAATATTGACTGGAAGAGCAGGTTTTCTTATAATATTGACAGGGATTTCATGATATGTTTGACAATGATTGAACTGGTTTATATAAAGTGACACATCTTGCTGCCTTCTTTTTCTGATCTAAATTGAGACTTAATAAATTGTATCATTTTTACTTGCTTCTGCCCCATCTCTCACCACTGCCATAAAATCTGTGATGCTTACTTTAATTTTTTGAAGGATTACCAAGATTTATTTTTAAAATAACAAAATATATATATAAAGTGACTACTCAAATATTTGCTAGAGTTATAGGAAATACTATTTATTTAAAGGAAAAAAAATCTTCCTCAACTTTTCAGCATCAGAACCTGACCCTCAATTAGTGAACTGATATATATAAAGTTAGGACAATGGTGTACAATAGTTTTGTCTTCCTGGTGTCAAAATTTACCTCAGGTTCTAACTGTCAAAATGACAAACTGTTCTCTAATTTCTCCTTCCAAGAGAAATTACATATTCAAATAAAAAGAATATATTTTAGCTATGTTTGCCATTTTAAAGAAATTTTAATAAGGTCAATGAACTTATGAAAAAATATGCTTGGAATTCAAAATCTTAACTCGTGACTGTAATTCACCTGCTTTGATTTTAGAAATCAAGAGATCAAAAACATAAATAGTTGGAAGATGTCAAGCCGCTGACATTGGATAGATAGGCAAAATTGGCATTCTGATTCAGTACTTAGTAGGATCTCCCATAGATGAGGCCAATGCCAGCTTTCCTTCTAAGACACTCCAAATGTCCCCTGGAGAGTCTTGGGTATTTTCTTTCACATTAGTGATTACAACTAGAGTCACTGAGTTTTCCAGTTCCCAACCCTCTCCTTTCTCATCCTTTATTGTTTGCCTCAGACTGTTTCTATTCAGGACAAGCAGGAGATGTTGGAGGTATTAAGACATCAATTATATAATATCCTTGTACTTTTCCTTCCTTCCTTCTGCTTCCAATCCAAGTTTGAGCAACTTTTGAGCTAATTATATAATCCTCATAAATACACTAAAACCTTTTAAATCAGTCATTATCTTATTGAATACCTCGTTGGGATTTTGGCTTAAGCATTTTTTTTTTGTACTGGATATTGTCATATACTACAGTTAGCAATGCATAACAATACTCCAAGTCAATACTTTATACAGTTACTCAGCATTTAGAAACTATAACTGTGCTGCCTCAATTTTATTAGTGTTTCACTGTTTCACTGCGATAGAAACACAGCAGCCATGGTACAACTAACATGCTTTTGCACTCATTTATTCACTAAAATTCATCTACTCAAGATTTATTCATTCAGTAATTTATTCAACAATCATTTTGACACTCATGAACACCCATTCTACACTGGGATTTGCTTGGGACGTTAGATGTAATGTTGCTTCAAGAAAAGCAGAACACCAATAGGGTTTCCTTTGTTTTGGCCTGTTTGTATGTATTCGTGTTTGCGCATATTTACATGCCCCCTCTTTAAATCATTGCTTATAATTATAGATCAGTTTCAGTTGGCATATGCTAAATATCTACAATAAGAGTTTTCTTTTTTTATAAAGGGAATACTTTAGGTTGTATACACAGGTTCTGAAAGCAAAAAAAAAAAAGTGTTGTGTACTATCTATATAGAGTCAAGCTACTTGTCGTTGTATGACACACTATGACATTTTTGGGTCAAGCAGAAAAATCTTTATTTGCTTCCTGACAGATATCACTGCATCCACAGTTCCAGGAGACCCATCATTTAGAACTTCAACTTGGCTTTCAAATAAGAGAGAGAAACGTAATTCAGCCCCAAACAGAGAGGATACAAGCAATTCTATTTCTTCAAACTCTTCTGCTACATTGAAATCAACTTTCAGCTCTAATTCGCACCAGAAATTTAAGAGCCAATTACCAATTATTGGTCACAGTATCTGCTCTCTGATTAGGTTTAGATAACAAATTCCAACATATGCTCATTAAAGAAAAGTGGATACACTTAGATGAGGTATACATGAGACAGAGTTATTTAACTCAGGAAATGGAAAGGGAGATTGAAAGCATAGAGAAATGTATGTTTTCAAACTAATACAGATACAGTTCTTGAAATCTATTTAGCAGAATTGGCTGTGGGTAAGAGATGCCACAGATCTCACTGACATAGCAAGTAATGTCATGAACATTGATTCACAAAACTAATCTTGAGTTCAAGGGGGTCAGGGCAGGGTAACTGGCAAATGTACCCACTTCACAGTTGCTTCTAAGAAGCTTCACTTAATTCAAGTACGAGTAGAAATGAAAAGAGTTCATAGGGCCAGATTAGCAGACAGTCCACAATAACTGTACCTACAATATTACAAATCTCATGTCTAAAGGGAAAGGAAAAAATTTTATGTGTAATTGGCTGATATTTACTTAGTTATGAATTCCATGCTCTCAAAATCTACACTTACTTTATATATGCTTAAAGGCAACCATTTAATTTATTGTCCAAACCATGATACTTTTGTCCAGGACACAGGCTAATTCCAAGAGAATTCCTAGACAATAGGCATAAATTGGGACTCTTCTGGGAAAACCTTAGGGTATACCCATAAGATCTGTGTATATAATAAAAAAATACAAAAAAAGATTTTAAATCCATATCATGGACAAAATCACAAAGCAATCCGAATAATCATATTTAACATTTATTTGGTGGTTACTGTTTCCCAAATACTCATTTAACCTTGGCATTAACTTTATGAGGTAAGGGGCCATTTTACCAACTGGCAAATTATGACCCAGGGAGACTAAGAAAATTTATTAAAGCCATAAAGTGATATAATATAGAATGAGGATTTGGATCCACACAGTCTTCATACAGAGTTCACGTTCTAATTAACAACATATGCTAATCTAGAATTAACCAAACTAAATACTGAATATTAAATATAATAATATATTCAATCACATAGCATAAGAAACTAAATAATAAGTATTCAGAATTTGTGTACAGACTCCTTTTTAAAGATAATGACTGTATTATTTTCACATTACAAATGTGGCAAGTCTGACTCCTGAGAACGAGGTACATACTTAAATTGTAATCCATCAACTGCCCTCACCAGATTCACCTGGGTACTTATGAAAACTAAGATTTGTTTTAGTTTTGAGCCCCACTCGGTCTTTATGAAGAATTCCACTTGATATTATGCATATAGTGTTCAAGAATATGTTTCGTAGAAGATAGACACAGGAGTAAATTGGTGACATTTGATTTATGCTGTTGTTTTATTTTGTGTTTGTCTTTGTAAGCATTTAACATAAATTTAATGTAACTAAGGGAAAGCACTGACTAGAATGACGGTCTTTAAGAACTCAAAGAGAATTATGTTAATTGAATCTCAGTTAATTAAAAATATTAACTTCTACCCACCAGCACATTAGATAAGGTTTTCTTATAAAAGTATTTTAAAATTTAATATGAACAATAAATGATATAGAAATTCGATACTTAGATAAATCATTGTTATAAGTACTATTGACAATGAAAGAAATTGTTTTGATTATATCAGCTACATTAAAAAAGGTGAAGTTACAGATAATGATTTTTTTAGCTGCATTTAGAGAAGTCAGAATATTTGAATTCTATTAGCACTCAGCATTATTCATGAGATAAAAAAATATATTTATTAAGTGCACTATTCCCTTCAATCAATGTGATTTATCACAATTTAATATACTATAACATAATGTCTTTATTCTTTTAAACAAGGCTAGGCACTATTCTAGGCACTAATGACAAGTCAACAAATGAAAAGTACACATAAAAACATTACTGCCCTCCTAGAGCTCAGTGTTTTAGTGAGACTTGTGCTTTCTTGGCCTTAAAATGTATCACCACTTGTTAACAAACATTCAGGTATGTGAAGAAATAGTATACTAGTAAAAAAGAAAGTGGGTGATATCCATAAGAGAAAGTTAGGGTAGGAAAACTGTAAATTGCAGGACTAGAATAAGTTTCTGTAGGATAAAGACTAAACATGAACCTTCCTATGTGAGGCAGGGGTCAGGTGGACTTAGGTCTCTTCAAGTCAGAAGGTCTATAGAGATGTGAATGTCCCCCTTAATCTGAAGGGACATCTAAGTTGATGATGGCTGGATCCCTTTATACTACTCTGAAAGACCTTTCTAGCCTCCTTGCATGGAAAGGGGCCTCCAAAGCACACAGGGTAAGCAAGCTCGTTAGTGGGAGGGAGTTAGAAAGAAGGAGCGAGAACAGCGAGTTTACTTTCTGGAATAAAACCTCAAAACAGAATACCAATGGGACACCCAGTTACTCCAGCAACCATGTGCCAGAGCACACTAAATTAATTTTAGAAGTTCCTCTTAAACTTGATAAATTCCCTGTGTATTACTTCCTTTCTGCCCTGTTTCCTAGCAGTGAACATATGGTAGTAAAAACCCATCTAATGAGAGTACCTCTTCAATTGCTTTATAGGAAACTAGGAAAGCCCAAGAAAATTAAGTGGTGGTAAGGCAGCTTTAGAGGACAGAAGAAAACAAGTTTAGTTTGCAAGCCCTAGTCATGCTGCAGGCAGGCAGGCAGGCAGGCAGGCAGGCAGG
>CM053501.1:55797465-55914957 GCA_028627145.1 Eidolon dupreanum | reverse complement strand
AAAGAAAAGAGAAGAAAAGAAAGAAAAGAAAAAGAGAAGAGAAGAGAAGAGAAGAGAAAAGAAAAGAAAAAAGAAAAGAAAAAAGAAAAGAAAGAAAAGAGAAAAGAAAAGAAAAGAAAAAAAGGAAGGAAAGAGAAAAGGAAAGGGGAAAGGAAAGGGGAAAGGAAAGGGGAAAGGAAAGGGAAGAGAAAGGGAAGAGAAAGGGAAGAGAAAGGAAGGAAGGAAGGAAGGAAGGAAGGAAGGAAGGAAGGAAGGAAGGAAGGAAGGAAGGAAGGAAAGAAGGAAAGAAGAAAACAGATTTCAAGGAATTGGATGAGTCTGAGACATGTACTTGAGGTCTAACAGAGAGATCCATGTAGTATACAGACAATTTACATTTGGAATTGACAAGAAAATAATATTTGTCATGGAGGCAAAAGGGCTGGATAATTGCATGATTATAATGTATTTCTCTGTCTTTATTACCTAATATACTCTAAGTCCTTCAAGGGTAGAGATTAAGTCTGATTTGTTTTTGTCTTCCATGGCCCAGCATGTAGTTGAAGCAAACTAATTACTCATAAAAATTGATTCAAAATAAAATTATTTAATTAATGATTTGAAATTCTCTTACAATTTTAGAAAGAGTAAAACCAAGAATTCTTATTATGTGATAGGTACTAGAAAAATATAGATCAGTATCACAGAGTAGTTGATGTTTGATCTGAGTCTTGATCAATATGATATGGAAAATAGAGAATGGAACCTTTGAGGCAAAGAGAATAGAATTTGCAAAGGTGTAGTTGTTATGACAAGGCTGAAGTGGTTTAAGTATAAGAGGGATGAGGTGAGGCTGGAAAGGTATGTTAGGGCCAGATCATGAAAAACCTTGAATGCCATGTTAGAAAGTTTAGATTTTAATCAGTGGATCATAGGAAGCCAGAAAAAGTTTGTAAGAATGAAAATGTGATGTGGGATCTGATTTGTCTTTTGGAAAGTTAAATCTGGCACTAGATCAAATAAAGGACTAAATGGGACCTAAAATAGAACCAGGTTCTAAAGCTATTGAAACAATTCAGAGAAAAAATAAAATCTGAACAAAGAGATGGACAATAGGCACAAATGTGTAATGTATTTTAACATATAAAGAAAAACAACACCTACCTATATAATATGCTAAAATGTATGAAACATTCCAAGGACTTACTGATAAATACGAGGTGGAGGATGTAAGAGAGAGAAGACTCAAGGATGACTTCAAAGTTTCTGGTTGGAGAACTGATAGCTCTCTCTTTATTGAGAAAAACAGAAGATGAGGGGAGATTTGGCAGGAAAGACCAGTAAACGAACATGCTGAGTTTTAGGTACCTGCGGACATTTTATGGAGATGTTCCTCAGATAATGAGATATGGAGATCTGTAGCCCTGGTAGTGGCTGGTACTGAGCATGGATTTGAGATTTATCAACACAGAATTGGAAGATGAACCTGGTCTAGGGCAGAAGCTCATCCTGTGACAGTGGGTTGTGCTGAAAGAAAGAAGCCTGGAGTGTACTTGAGGGATGTCAGTATCCAAAGAGCAAGATTGAATAGGAGATAGAGAAGTATATTTAAGAGGTTCAGAGGAGAGGAGACATAGGAGACCTCTTATAGAAACCAAAGGAAGTCATTTTAATGGAAGATGGAGTCAGGTGTCAAAGAAAATGACTGGAAAAAAAAAATGTCATTCTACTGGGCAATTTGGAGGAATCTGGTGAAATCATGCAGTGTTTTGAACTGGGAAAGCAGATTGCAGAATATGGAAAAACCAATGTTAAAAAGAAATTGGTTCACCAGTAGCACATATCTAGCAGTGGAGAAAAGGTGCAAGATAGGGTTTGCAGCTTGAGAAGATGCCAGAATCATTCTTTATCACCATGTATGTTTTCAAATTCAACCCATTCTTGTTGGTGTTCCTTATTTATTGTTCATTTACCTTCCCATCTGGTCTAGGTAAGAATTACTGAAATCCCACCATTACTGGACATGCCTAGCAGTTAGCATAGGTTAGTGGGTTTGGGTACTGAGGGGACATAGGTATAAGCTGCTAAGGAAATTGTTTACACACACACACACACCCATTACTATACCCAAGTAGCAGCATTCCTCTTAAATTCAAAAGAGGGCTAAACTTCATAGAATTCTTTACTCACATATACCACAAATCTAAACTACTTTCATTTTTCTTATTTTGACTTATATTTTTTCCCTCTGGACATCTTTCTTTGCCACTGGTTTCTTTAGCCTCTTTTAGTAGGTATTTCCTAAATGTTTTGAAAATCCCAACTCACATTATAAAGTATTTTTATTGAGATGAGAAACTATTTTGTGGTTTTTCCTCATCTGCCCCCATTTCCAAATGTATCTCCTTTTAAAAGACCAAGGGATTTAACTCTAGGTACCACATATATTTTAAAGAAACCATACAAATTATCCAGAGGAAAAAGGTAGAATTTAAACTCTAATTTAGCCCTTACTTAGTCTTAGAAGTCTCGTGAACGATATAGCGTTACTGTCATGTATAGCTACATCTTATGAAAAAGAAAATATCTGTTTTAATATATAGCTTATTCGAAGTTTATTTTCAAATGGCTCAAAATAATAGAAACTATTTTGAGTTACGAAGGCAAAACTGTTTTTTTTTCCAGTGTCGTTGCCCTACTTGACACTTTTTAAAGACTTGCTTTTACAATAATATAAATCAGCTAGTGCCTGTTTCACAAAAGATTCCATATTGCTCAGCCCAAAACCATTCTCTGCCAAACCCATGGAGCTGCCTTGCCCTGTGGAGAATCTGACAAATGTAAACTGGAGAGAACACAACGGCCTCTGTTCTTGCCTTCCCAATGATCTGGCTCTTCTGCCTGCCCACACATAGGCTCACAGCAGGCACTTAGCTAAGGGAGGAAGCTTTCTGTCTGAGGGTCTTCAAGCCTCACTATTGTTCCCAGTTCTAAAAAAACCACAAATCCACTTATTTGCAATATGTTTCAAAAATAAAATGACCTAAGGAAATGAGGTAGATGGAGCAATTAGTAATTTGTCCCTTTAAGTTCCCAGTGTTTGTTTCCTTATGATTTAACAGTTTCAGTGTGGCTTTTCAGAGATTTAGGATGCCAAAAGAAACATGGAAAAGTCCTTCTCAGTGGTTTCTGATTTCTTGTTTAATAGCACCACCTCATGGATATTCTTTTTCCTTAATTATTATAAAAGATGACTGAATAATGTATGATTTCCTATTTTGGTATATTTTACTTCGTAATCATGACTTAAACAGATACATTCAAGTATATTTTAAATATAATAATTTCTCTGGTAAAGTTGTTTACAGTTACCTAACACCTTATTATTTTCCTTTGAGGCTCATTGTTGTACCTCCTTAAGGACCTAGCACATCACTTTCTATGTAGTAGGTGCTGTATAGATGTGGTTAAAGAAATCTTCTTTGTCTCACTATTTTAATAGCCATCTACATAGTGATTATTTTTCATTTAAACTTCATTTGCACTCTTGCTAGAATTCAGTATCACTTACAGGACTTATATGTATCTGAATATATAATCAATTTATTTAAAAGTTTCTCATCTTCTTATGAAAATCTTTAACATTATTACCTCCGAAATCATGATTTAGAATTTTAAAGACAGCCTGATTCCTGCTTCTTTGCCTTTTCCTCCTTTCCATAATAATATCATCATTTCTTTCCTTCTCTTCCTTCTTTTTCCTCTCCTCCTTAGCTAAATCTCTGGTCCAATTTTTATTAAAGTTATGCTGAGGTTATAGCTATCATATTGGCCACCTCTTCTTTAGCAGGTCCTTTTCCCCCTTATTTCACAACACAATGCTTTTCTCATTGAATTCCACAATTAGAATTTTAAAAATACAATAAGATTACCTTTAAAACAATGGATATCATTTTCTTTTTACCAAAGCTCTTTATTTATATAAAGATAAATATTTAGACATAAATATTTTAAACACTACTTTACTTATAATAGTGTGTGACTAGAAGCAAAGTAAAAATCCAACTGACGAGATAAATGCCTCCATTTATAGAAATAGACAGGTTATAGTATAGTCATACAATGGAATATTAAACACAATTGCTAATAGTTTTTAAACAGCCATTAATATTAAATGAAAAGTAGAATACAAAAATAGTCAATAAAATCTTGTTTTTTTTTAAATATATATGCAACAAAGATCAAAAGGAAATGCACAAAATGTGTATAAGAATCTATGGTTAACAATAGGTCTTTTTATATTTCCTTAGCCCTTTTTCTATATTGTGCTGATTTTTTAAAAAAGGATGAATTACTTATATAATAAAGTAATGAACTTAACAATTTTACTTTTTGAGTCATATTAGCATTTAGTTGTGAATTATAACTATTCATATAAATTTTAATTTAAATTAAACCTAATCTTTCCTACCACTGTAGAGCCTTTTCTCTCCAACCTAGTGAGTAGTGGAGAGAATTCCCACTGGCTCTGGAGATACATAGATGTTTTCTCGGATCCAAAATGTTAATGTATTTAATAAGGAATTTTAAATGTAATATTTTTGTATACTTTGGGGGTATGTTCAAAAAACAGTCTCTATATCTTTTTAACCAGGAAGCATCGTGAAGGTGATAATAACATAGCATGTAAATGAATCAACTTACATTCCAATTTGAATCCAATTTTAAGTTTTAGATGCACACTGATCAATTTCTTAAACTTAAAGAAGTTTCCAAATTTTAATTTTAAAATGGAAAGAGATAAATTAAATGATTAACTAAATCTATAAACAATTCTATAAAACCAGTCTATCACACGTTTACAGTTAAAAATTAATGGAGGCTATAAGTTAGCCATGATACTAGCATGTGCCATCACCCAGATAAACAAACCTCAAAAAAATTTTAGCTCACACCTAAATATAACTCTATAAATTTGGTAGAAGTACAAGAAAGATCCTAATAATTCTTGTAAACAGCATCTTATCTCATTTTTTCACTACCTCATGGAAAGATTTATTTTGATAATTTAAAGCTGTTTACTTTGCAAAATAAATATAAGTATTTGAGCATTTTGACCTCTAAAAAATGTAAAAGTCTTATTGAGTTCTTTTTATTTAGAAGTCTTAAAAAGATTAAAGTGAGGTATAATATAGTTATATTTGTCTGAGTCCTTTTTCCCTATTAGACTGTAAGCAATTTAAGGAGAAAAAAAAAATCGTTATTTATTTATGTTTCCATCATTCTACATGCACAAAAACAGTAATTTCCTCATTGTAAATGTTCAAATATCTTACAAAACACTCGTCTTCCAATGTAAACTTAAGACTACTGCAATGAAAATCTACCAAAACACATAACATTCATGTGCAAAGAATTCTGAAAGTTCTTCAGAATGTTTTCATACATAATATTATATTAATGTTACAAATAGAGATTTGGTATTTATGAAGTATTTATAAGTTAATTGGCAATGTTCAAATACCAGGTAAATACCCAGACATCTGAGTAGCAGAAAAAGAGGAGAGATTTTTAGTGGGAACAAGAAACAAACTGGGCCATGGATTCTGTAGGACAGATTAGAAGACAACTTTGGATAACAAGGTGAAGGAGCTTAGCAGGCTTAAACAGCTGGTCAGGTGTAATAGACCTGGAGTCACAAAATATTTATGAAGTGAGTAATCACAAGCCTGATACTATACAGAGTTCTTTCATACAGTTATATATGTAATACTCAAAGCCTTGTGAATCATATATTATTATTCTGTCCATTTTACAGATGGTGGTGTTGAATCTCAAAGAAATTAAATAGCTTGCTCAAGCTTATGAATCTGAAACGAAACACATTCTTATAAAGTTTATCCCTTCCTGATCTACTAATAATTAGACAAAAGTTACTATGAAGACATTTTAGTGTGGGACATTAAAGTTACTGCATTCCTAAGAGGTAGCCACATCAATTCTCAACTCAAAGTAAAAAGGAGAACTTGCACAGCTGCTACCCAGTTAAGAATTTAATTTTATAATTGCATTAATATTAGAAATTAATGCCATCATTTATGTTTGGATATTTGTCAGATGTGAAATTCAGTATACATACTTAAAATTTGTAGATTCCTAGGTATCTTTACCAGTTTTTTCCCTTGTTTTTCATTTCAAATTTAT
The DNA here is from genome assembly GCA_028627145.1 of Eidolon dupreanum. Classification (NCBI taxonomy): domain Eukaryota; kingdom Metazoa; phylum Chordata; class Mammalia; order Chiroptera; family Pteropodidae; genus Eidolon; species Eidolon dupreanum. The sequence goes on along the minus strand of CM053501.1, from coordinate 55,908,774 downwards.
TTTAATGAAAATTTTTTATTAACTTTATTAGCAAAATTTACCATGCAAAGTACGGACAAAGTCCTAAAACCTAAAGTGACCAAAGTGAATCAGTTCATTAAAAACAGTAACTTGGCAGTGGATAAAGACAGTTTGGAATTTGGAAGGTAGAGTGATTATATTGGAGAGGACAAAACCTCAGTAAGGGACACAGATAAGAGAATTTATTTGTGGTCATTTATTCATTCTTTCAACATATAGTGAATGAATGCCTCCTAGGAACCAGGAACTATGCTAAGAACTAATATAAATATGGAAAAGACAAGGTTCTTGCCCTCATGAAATTCCTAGTGTAGAGATAGAAACCAGACCATATGGTTTCTGATGGATACTCTGAGGCTCACAGGACAGGGGAAACCCAAATCAACTAGTGGGCTTTGGATGTCAAGAACAGCTGCCCAGGAAAACTAATTCTAAACCTGTCTTTAACGATCAGTAGAAATTTTTTTCTATCAAGTAATAATGGTAAAGGCACTGAAGGCCAAGAGTGAAATTATGCAAAAAGTGAGAAAATGTGATTGGTTCAAGAACAGTAAATTATTCCAAATTAGTCTTTGGGAAATTAGAGAGAAATCCAAAAACTAGAGTTAGAAAGGGCCCATCATGGCAAGCCTAATATGCTACATCAAGAAGTTTAGGACTTTATACTGAAGGTGGTGAGGAGCTAGTGAAAAATTTTAGGCAGCGAAGTTCATGATAATATAATATTTTAGAAATGTTACACTAAAATTATATTTTTGTGAGTTTATAAAATGACAAGAAGAATGCTTCAATATCTTGTTAAGTAAAATGGAAAGGTAAAATTATGTGTATATTTAAATCATAAATATGATATTTTTAACATTGTCAAAAAGAAAAGTCAATACAAAAAGAATGAACAAAAAGGAAATATACTTAAATGTCAGTGATGGCTGACTTCGGGTGCTAGGATTATGATAGAATTAATTCAATAAACACATGTCATATATATTTAAATTTCATTTTTAAAATATTTTAAATTTCATTGCTCTCTTTGTAAAGATATGAAAAGTAGAGTGAGTGTTATGTCTTTTTTATTGCCAGTGCATGTTAAAATTGCTACACTAGACTGTTTATTAAAAAGTTGTCCTTATTCACTACAAATTCACATTGAATTTAGTGTTTTATTTGAACTTAGAATTCACATTGTCAGTGTTGTTTTCCCCCAAAGGACAAGGGAGTTAAATTGGAATAATGGTTTCTGGAGAGAGACAGTGCGGTTTATAGGACTAAAAAACCATGCTCAAATTATCATAGGTTTATTTCCAGATGTCCTCTGACAAATTGCTTAAGATTCCTGGAAAAGGGTAATTGTAATGATGACCCACAGATGTATGGAGGTTGCAGTGGGTGTATAATGGCAACAGGCTGTATGGACAGATTTCAGCAGAATTAGTTTTACTTAATTATATACAATTAATTCTCACATTCTGAGAAGTGGTTAAAAGCACAGTGGTCATTGTGATAGATCTGGTGAATTTTATTCCCAAGCTTATCATCCTAAAAGTATGGTTTAGATTATTTTGCCCCAGTGATATTTTCTGGCAAGCCAGGATTCAAGTGTCTCTGCTTCTTTTCTGTCCATTTATGTGGACATGTAAGATCTTCTTTCAGTGAGTATCCTACCATCTTTCAATTTCCTTGCCTGGGAATTGGTGATTCATCTGAAATATTGGAAAACATATCCCAAACTTAAATTTAACTCTTTTGGATTACTTATGGATATAAGAAAGGAAATTCTAATGGCCAACCTTGCTAATATGGCTGTTTGTCCTTGTGTCTGCCCAGATAATGTGTATAACACTGGAGCAGGTCATGACAAATTTGTAGATTAGCCACTGCTCTGACCTTTAATTTTTAAGCATGCCTAATAAAGAAGAAATGTCTCATTTCTGTGGATCACTATTCTGCCCCAAACCCACCAATGGAGTCTTATTTCATAGTAAAAACCAAAGTACTTATTCCTCTAAGACACTCTATACTTTCAGGCCTCCCTCCCTCCTTCCCTCCCCCCCCCCTCTCTCTCACTTCTATGGCTCTCCTTTTTCCTAGCTTGACTCCAGCTACATTGATCATCTTGCTATTTTTTATATACATCAGGACTTTGTACTTGCCATCCCCACCTTTCTGCAATGCTCTTACTCAGATCTCTACATGGTTTATTCCCTTACCTCATGCATTATACAACTGTGAAGTAGAAACAGTATAACGCAATAGAAACTTCCATTCAGAAGGAAAGCAGAAAACACATGGCAATTGTGAAGGCAAACCACCAGGGCAACAGAGTAAGTTTCTTGGTCAGAGTTGGAAGTTTTGTTCCCTGGGTGAATAACCCTATCTATGGTCCTCCATGGCCCTTATCCTTTTGCCTTATCAATTATTCTTCAGGAAATGGCAAATGGATTATATGTTCTTATTGGGAGTCACACAGCTCTCATGGTTTCCTTGTTGCTGGTACAAGGGGTTGAGGTTCCAGGGGTTTCTTGATGGTTCAAAAAATCATGGAAATATTATTGCTAAATAGATTACAGGGTTAGTCTACTATTACTTAATTTCATAAAAAACGTAGTGGTCTCTGGTATTTTCTTATATAACTTGCCTTTTAGTTTATAGGTCACCAGGTCACATTGGGTCTTTTATACTCAGTGGAAAGGATCAAACATCACCCAGAGAATTTGAACTTGAATGCAAGAACTAGATGGGACTCTAGATGTCTCCATTAGAGATGCAGATATTTTATGTGTGGAAAGACGAATATGATATGCAGGAATAATTGAATATTTGGGTAGATAAAGACAGATACATGTCTAATATTTTCAGAGACTGAGGCAAGAATACAAGTGAAGCATCATACCTAGATTAAAAAGAAAAACAGTAACTATTAAATAAAAGATGTTTACAGTAGATTATTTCTCAGATGGAGATACCAGTACCTTCCATGCTGCATGCCTTTCTGTAATATCAATTTGCCACTCCTTCAATTGAGTGGTTGAACCTATTTACCCTCCCTTTGATCTGAACTGATTCTGTGACTTGCTTTGGGCACTAGACTATGGCAGAAATATGATTTCTGGGCCTAGGCCTTAAGAGGACTTGCAACTTCCCATTTTCAACAACTTAGAGGTCAGCTGACATGGAAAGAAGCTCATGATAAACTCTTTGGTGATTTAAAAGAAACATAGAAAGAAAAGTTATATAGAAAAGAAGGTGCCCCAGCTGGCAGCTAGCACCAAAACTCTAAATATATGAATGAGGCCAACCTGGGTCCTCCAGCCGCAGTCTATACCTTGTGCAACTGTCCTCATAAAAACAATTAAAAGCTTGTTGTTTTAAACCACCAAGTTTTGGCATAGTTTGTTACATAACCATAGATAATTGATACCATCTTTTTACTTTGTCATGGCTTATTCCTAGCCAGGACATCTCCATAAGGAGGCCACCTTATTGGGGGACTCCTCGGCCAAGGCTTTTCTCAGGCTCCTCAGCCAGACTCCCTTACTGGAGAGGCCTTGAAGATGCTCTTCTTCATTGATTCAGTATTCAGTACTTGTCTTCTCCTCCCCTGGTCCCAAGTCCATAAAACAGGAGGAGCCTTTTGTTTGGGGCTTCCTCTACAGTGAGACTGCCTCCTCTGCCTGTGCTGATCCACCTTGACTCTGCCTTTCCATGGGAGGAGAAAATAGAACAAGGGAGGTCAACAGCTTTTTCCCAGCGTCTTGCTATGCTGTTGCAATAAGTAAATAAAAGCTTGATTATTAAAAGAAAAAAAAATTGACTACATAATGAACTTAAAGGCTAGATTCAAATTCAAATTTTTCTAACTCCTCTGAGTCCTGTATTGGGATTTTCCAGTGCGAGGCAAGCTGACTCATACTCTCTCCCACTCTCTTCCCAGCTCCAGTTCTGTCTAAACTACAAAGGACGTCATACACATGTGAGATTCCCAGCCTGCTTGCCCAACATGCTTTTACACTCCTGAAGTGCATGCAGTTCACCCTCTAAAGGACCAACCTGAAGCCCTAGAAGTAGGCCCAGGGATGTTCGTACAGGGAATTCTGAAATTCTATTTAGCCAGGTTTAGCAGGAAGGTCTGATTCTGATTAGGCAAGTCCTTTGGCCTTGTGGGTTCCTTATTTCATGTGATGTGGCATGACAAAGGGAGTCAGAGCAAAACCTACAAAAGCATTTGCTTAATTTCAAAAAATCACTGGCTAATAGATCTGAATATTTCAGAGACTGCTTTATGTCTCTCAACATCAATATCTGTTCTCCCCTTCTCTCGTTCTTGTGTAACAGTAGAAATTTTAGTGAACATAAGGTCACCCAGCTGAAGGCTACATTTCTTCCTTTGTAGCTAGATATAACAATGTGACTACGTATGCTGAGGTGGTGTGTACAAGTTACGTGTCATGCCATTAAAATGAAGGAGCATATACTTCTCTTTCTAACTTCCCCTTTGCTTCTGGCTGGAATGTGAATGTAATGGCAGGAATGGGAGTGGTCATTTTGTACTACTAGTTGGACCACTAGAACAACTAGTTAAAATGAGGCACTGTCCCTAATGATTGAGCCAGTCAGTCAGCCTTAAAATCTCTAACCAGATTTTCTGTGGGGATAGATGAAATTTCTTTTTTCTTTAGGCCAATGTTATTTTCGCTTAAATCTGCATCCTACTGTGGAATAATCTTTATAATTATATAATTTAATTAAATTGTGCATTAATTGAAAAATATGAGTGTGAAAACAAAGTCATTGTTACATGCAAATTAAGTTAAAGACTTTGGAAAGGCTTTATAAAGTCTAGGACCAAAAAAAAGCCATTGAATTATATGAGAGTGAAACCACTATTTAAATAAAATAGTAGAAGACAAAGTACTTATGAAAATATAGAATGATTCTGCACTCAGATTCACAATAATCTTTAAACTAAAACTGGAATTTTAATACATGTATATGTATGACTTATTTAAGAAAAATGAGGCAGAACTCTGAACAGTGGACAGAAACTCACGACAAAAGGATTCATTCTTTATCTGAAGGTTGACTAATTAATGAGCATTTATATGTTTTAAGTAAACAAACATTTAAGGTACTCCTGGATTACATAACTTTTGATTAGCCAACTCTTTACAGGGCCCAGACACATGAAAGTGCTTTTATGGTATACGATTACACTTACGGAAATTCCATAATACACAATATGTGCGTTCTCATTACAGACTGTGGATTCGGTCACTCTGACTGTTTTAGGGTCTTCACACAATCTCAAGCACCCCTAATTACAGATTAACGTTCGAATGAATCAAACTACAATTTTAGTCAACTTATCAAGATGTTAGTGTTCAGGCCCCTTTTTAAAATGCTTTCTTAATAAGGTCGATTTCCACTTGTCAAATGCTTAGGTTAGATAAGTCCTAGATTTTATTCACCTATTTTATAAGATAGCTCTAGTCTGATGTATTTATTACCATTTGATATAGCCTAAACCTATTTGTTTAAAATTTTTAGAGAGAAAATATTGAATTTTCCATAGGACAAAACTAATGTAATCTCTTCACTATTTTTTTTCTCTCTGAGCACATATTTTTCTCATGTTTTCTTCAAATGTCCCCATTTATTTCCTAACCCTTCCTGAATTTGATATATAAATAATATCTAATTGTTACCTTTAGAGTATTATGATACAGTCCCTAAATTCCTTTTTGGTTCTCCTAATTTCCAGATGGCCTTTAACCAATGACATTTTGTAAATACTATTCTCCATAGTAAATCAGAGTATTAAAATTTTTTTGAAATTTTGTCTCTTCCTCAAGAACCACAGATATACTCAAAGATGTGACATAGGAATTCCTGGAATATGAATCATATCAGAAATATGAATATTCTAAGGTCACATTTTCTAGAGACAAAATAATTCCTTTAAAAAAATGAAAGTTGTCTTTTCCTTAAGAACAAAGAATTTCATCCAAAATTGTGTTTTGAAATGCTTTTCGGTTTTGTTTATACGTAATTTTTACTATTTAAAAAAAATCCCTTTTTATGTTTATACCTAACATTCACAGTTCTTACTAGTTGCTTTTGTAAATGTGACTAACCACTTGGTAGATTTATGTAGCATGATTTACTTAAACATGTTTCAATCCCTGTTAACAGAGATTCACCCACAAAAATTCCCTGGATTCCCTGGCCCACGGTCTTATGCAGAGTAAGTCTGGTTTACTTCCCTTCTGGTGAGTTCTGAAACCCAGGGACAAGACTATTCCTTCTAAAAACTCTGGAATACTAAGTCACATCCTTAAAGCTATTTCTTATTTTGGGGTGGGAAGAGGGAGAATCACAGAGAATAACCTGGTAAAGGAATTCAGAATTTATTGATTTAAATCCCTGACATAAACTTTATATACCTATATTTCTTTACCCCTTTACATTATCTAGTCCTTATTTCTTTCACATACATTTTTAGTTGTGAGAAGCACTACAGCATATTGACTAAATACATAAGTTCTAAGATCAGATCATCTGGTTATATATATCTTTGAACTATCACGTACTACCTGGGTGACACTGAATGAATTACTTCATTGTTCCAACCATTGGTAAATGGCATAGTAATAACTACCTCTGATCTATTTTATATAAATAAGAAAATATGTGTAATAAGTTTAGCTTTGCACCTAGAATGTAGTAAGTCCTCAGTGTTGCCAGGTTTTTATAATGCAAAAAGTGATCATTTAGAAGCTCTTAATTCAAATGTTGTACAGAAAAAAAAATGATTGTAACAAAATGGCATATAAAGGGCAATTATAATAATTCCACATATCTGAATATTTGGAAGGATTGAGAGAAAAGAATAGTTACTATAGTGAGGCTATAAGCAATTTAATTTTTAATCATATGTTTTAAAGTTAGTTTTACCATATAAAACAGGTGTTTATAATCCAGTTCTCCAATGTATGACTCAATAACATGTTTACTTATTAAATTATCTGAGTCATTTTCCCTGGTACAATACAAATATGTGAAAGAGGAGCTAAGTGGGAGAAGTCTAGTAAGAAATCCCATTCTAGGGGTTTATTGCACACTACCATTGGTCTGTACTTCATGTTTACCTACGGAAAACACCATATTATCCAGAAAAAAATATGATATTAGGCAACAAATGAATGTATAGAGGAAAATGTAGAAAAAGCGATGTGGTGACAAAGAGCAGAGAAGAGGAAAGGAAAGAGAGCTCTTCCTCCCAGGGATATTGATCCAGTCCTGAAAAGCATTGGTCTAGAACTTTTCAAATCCAGGGGCTATCAAACTTGTTTCCAGTCTTCCTCCCAGAAACCTACGCAGGCATTCCCTCACAGAATTATGCTTCTAGGAGAATGCTTAGGTATCTCTCTTCTCATTTGAGCAATAAGACTATATTTTAAAGGACATGTTAACCTTTCTCCTGTAAGCATTCGAAAGAAGTAGAATATTGCATAAATAATCCCATATGAAAAAATTGATTAATAAGAACAGTTAAAAAACAGTAAAGCCTTATATATTAAGAATACTAAATTTCAGAATGTATAATAATTTCAGCAGTACTAAGTTGAAGTTTACCATGACTGAACCTATGAGTTTTCTAGCATACATTATTTTAAAGTTTTAAAGATGATTTCACCTTAAAAAATTTTATTTTGTATTAGTTTTAGGTATACAGTACATTGGTTAGACATTTATATAGTTTATGAAGTGATCCCCTGATTACTGTAGCACTCATCTGGCTCTACACATAGCCACTACAATACTATTGACTATAATCCCTATGCTGTACTCTACATCCCCTAATTTATACTTCTAATAATTTGTACTTCTTCATCCCTTTACCTTTTTCATCTAGCACCTCAAACCTTCTCCCCTCTGCCAATTACCAGATTATCCTCTGTATCTGTGAGTCTTTTTGTTTACTTTGTTCTTTCTGTTTCTTAGATTCCACATATAAGTGAAATATTATGGTATTTGTCTTTCTCTGTCTGACTTATTTCACTCAACATAATGCCCTCTAGGTCCATCCATGTTATTGCAAATGGTAAGATTTCCTTTTGTTTATGGCTGAGTAAAGTTCCATTGTATATATGTACTATAACTTCTTTATTCAATTGTCAATTGATGGGCACTTATGTTGCTTCCACATCTTGGCTATTGAGAATAGCACTGCTGTGAACATAGGGGTGTATAGATCTTTGTAAATTAGCATTTGGGTTTTCTTTAGATAAATGTCCAGAAGTGCAATTGCTGGGTCATACGGTTTTTCTATTATTAATTTTTTAAGGGATCTCCAAACTGTTTTCCATAGTAGCTGTACTATTTTACAATCCCACCAACAGTACACAAGGTTTCCCTTTTTTCCACATCCTTGCCAACACCTGTTGTTTTTTGATTTATTGATGATCGCCAATTTAACAGGTGTGAGATGATATTTCACTGTGGTTTTAATTTGCATTTCCCTGATGATTAGTGATGTTGAACATCTTTTCATTTGTCTATTGGCTGTCTGTGTTTCCTCTTTGGAGAAATACCTATTCAGGTCTCTGCCGAATTTTTTAATTGGATTGTTTTTTTGTTGTTGAGTTGTAATTCTTTATAAATTTTGAATGTTAACCCCTTATAAGATGTATCATAGGCATATATCTTCTCCCATTCAGTAGATTATCTTTTGTTTTATTGATGATTTCCTTTGCTATACAAAAACTTTTTAGTTTGATGTAGGCCCATTTTTTCTTTTTTCTTTTGTTTGCCTTATCTGAGGAGGTATAGAAGAAAAAAATTTACTAATAGCAATATCAGAGAGTTTACGGACTGTTTTCTTCTAGTAGTTTTATGTTTTCGAGTCTTATATTTAATTATTTAACCCATTTTGAGTTTATTCTTGTATATGGTGTAAGAAGGTGGTTCAGTTTCATTTTTTTGCCTGTGTCTGTCCAGTTTTCCCAGCATCATTTTTTGAAAAGACTGCCTTTACCCGTTGTACATTCTTGCCTCCTTTGTCAGAGATTAAATGAACTCATAGGCCTAGATTTATTTCTGGACTCTCTATTCTGTTCCACTGATCTATGTATTTGTTTTTACGCCAGTACCATGGTGTTTTGATAACTATAGTCTTGTAGTATAGTTTGATATCAGGTAGTGTGATACTTCCAACTTTGTTCTTCTTCTTCAAGATTGCAACAGCTATTCAGGGTCTTTTATGATTCTATGTAAATTTTTGGATTGTTTGTTTTAGTTCTCTGAAAAACGCCATTGGTATTTTGATAGGGATTGCATTGAATCTACAGATTGTTTTGGGTAGTATGAATGTTTTAATGATGTTGATTCTTCCTACCCATGATCAAGGTATATGCTTCTATTTATTTGTATCTTCTTCAGTTTCTTTTTTCAATGACATAATTTTTCAAAAACAGGTCTTTTACCTCCTTGGTTAATTTGACTCCTAGGTGTTTCATTGTTTTTGATACAATTGTAAATGGGATTGTTTTCTTAATTTCTCTTTCAGACAGTTCAGCATTAGTGTATAAAAATGCAACCAACTTCTGATTATTAATTTTGTGTCCTGCTAATTTACTGAATTCATTGATCAGTTCTAATAGTTTTTTTGGTGAAATCTTTAGGGTTCTATCTATATAGTATCATGTCATCTGTGAATAATGATAGTTTTACATTGTCCTTTTCAATTTGGATGACTTTTCTCTTTCTTGTCTGATTGCTATAACTAGGACATCAAATACTATGTTGAATAGAAGTGGTGAAAGAGGACATCCTTGTATTGTTCCTGTCCTTATGGAAAATGCTTTTATCTTTTCCCCATTGAGTATGATGTCAGCTGTGAGTTCATCATAAATGGCCTTCATTATGTTGAGGTATGTTCCCTCTATTCCCCTCAAAGTGGAATTTGGCCCAGTAGGCTTATATACCTGTTGAGACCACCCTTTGGGTGTGTTGCTTATGGGGCTAGTCAGGTGGTGTTCTGTAGTCATCTGACACCAGCCTCTAGGTGTTTGGTTCTATGGCCCCTTGGGAGAAGCTCCCAAGTAAGTCAAGGCCATCCATTGCCTTTGATTGTTTGAGGCTACCTTGTAGGAGCTACAGAGTGAGCTGTGGATGGTTACTGCCTGTGCTGGTTCTGGAGGCAAAAGGGAGAGAATGCTGCAAGCCAAGGTCCAGTTATCCCAAGTACTGGGCCTGGGGTAGCTTAGCAAGGTCTGAGGCTTCCTGTCAGCCCCCTATAAGACTTCACAGCTAGAAAAACCTTTGGGTGGTATGCGAGTTGGGCAGTGCAGAGTTTCAGGGTATCAGCAGGGTAAAGCAAGCAGATTTCTGCCTGTAAATGCACATTCAAGTTTTATGCCAGTGCTGAATCTGTGGCTTCCTATAAAAGTCTCAGATTATAGCAAGGCCACCCTGGGGCCTGGAGATATTCTCATCTGTTCAAGAAATACTGTAGCTAGGGATGGGGCTTGTGGCCTGCCACTGAAAGTCTCTCCCAGGATGTACAGGTTGCACATGGGCCGGGCCACATAAGCTGAAGGTTGTTTGCTGTGGAATTTGAGGCCCAGGGAAAGCACAGGGTGGGGCTGGCTGCCTGGGAATGAGCTTACCACCAGCAATTCATGGGTTGGATGGTACAAGATCTCAAGGAGACAGGAAGTGCAGCAAGCCATTCTTGTCTAGTTAATGCAGAATCAGAATTATTGCCAGTACTAAGTCCATGAGCTCCCGCAAAAGTCACAGATCACAGTGAGGCCAGCTGCCATCCTTGTCTGGCCCGCAGACCCTTGCAATCCACCCAAGACACACTGCAGATAGTGCTGGCACCAGTGGCTTGCCACTAAGTGCCTTCCCTAAAATGTGTGGGTAGCAACTGAAGGAACATTGCCTGCAATGACTAGGCAGCTCAGGGAAGGGATGGGGAGGGGCCAACTGCTAGAAGAAGGCCCGACTGCTAGAAAAGGGCCCGCCAGGGGCAGTTTGTGGGATGGGTGGGGCAGGGTCCCAGGGAGACATGGGGTGGGGCGGGGGGGCGGCAGGGGAGGCGGCTGATCTCACCAGGCCAGTGTAGCTGCAGAATTGGCCATGTGCGGGGATGGTTAACACGGGCAAAATGGCGCCTGTATGTAGACTGCCACAGAGGGGTACCCAACAAAGGAACAAAGACTACTGTGCCTCTAGCCCTTGCTCCTGTGCCACACAATTCAGTCTTTCCCCATATGATTCTTGTGCCTCCCAAGTTGCTGACTCTCCAGTGGCACCCAGGGTGAGTGTCTAAGAGTGAGTCAGTCTGTGCATGGGCCCCTTAAGAGGGATGTCTGGGTTTTCAGGTTCCTTCCATCTCCCCCAGATGACTGGAATCTCCACTGAATTTTACAGTCAGATTTTGTGGAAATTCCTCTTTCAGGGACTGTAACCCTGGGCTATGGAGCCCTGTGTAGGGCTAGGACTCCGTATTCCTTCAGGGGTACCTCTGCAGTCATGCTGTCTCTCCTGGTGCTCAACTACCACGTGACAATGTGAGACCAGCCCATTTCGCATCATCATCCCTCCTACCAGTCTTGATGCAGCTTTTTCTTTATATCTTCAGATGTATGTGTTATGATCAGTTAGACTTCAGTTGGTTCTTCACGTTGTCTTATAATTTGCTTGTAATTTTAATGCAATACTGGAAGATGGTGAACACCACTTTTGCCTACCCTGCCATCTTGACTCCCCTCTGATTTCACATTTCTAAATTAGTCCATTTGATAAATTAATCGTTAAAATAGTTACAGAACATTTATGGTACTTAAAGAAATACACACTTTCAAGCACCTCCTGTATTTTAAAAAGCACCATTATAAATGCTAAACAATTGATAGCATTTTTGCAAATCATTTTTATTTATAAATGAAAGTGTCTGTAAGATTTAATTTAAGATTTTAACTACAATTTTAGTAAACTTGAAAGTTTGAGAGAAGACAGCAAGACCTAAAAAAATAAGCCCATATTTTAGGATTGTGAGTAAATAGAAATGAATGGAACACTTCAAGATATTAGTATTTATTCTCAATATCTATACCTACTTCAACATCTATTATAAGGGTTACTAAAAATGGATTAATGCATTTTACTTTTAGTGAGAGTAGAAACAAAGATTTGGAAACTAGATGTCAGTTAAATAGAAAAATGTAATTAATTAGACTGCTTACATTTCCAGTCTTCTTCTGATGGTTCAATTTGTCTGATGTTGTATGATCACCATAGAAGTCAATAGAATTCCTTTTTGTATTTTCTCCTGTTGATTTGGAAGTATCTGAGAACATTTAAGCCATTTTCAGAAATGTAAGCTTCTTATAGCTGATACATGCTGAAATACTGATTTCACGGAAATAAAGCCCAAAACCTGTGAGGGTTTACTAGTTAACAGAACCTAAAACAGTGTCAGAGAAATAGTTATTATCTATAGAGCTAGTGTGTTGTTTATTGCTTTTCTTCCAAAGTATTCAAAACATGAAAAGCAGTAAAAGAAAGGGCTGTTGAATAAAAATAGCAAGAGGAGTGAATTCAGGAATTTTGCTTTTGTTTTTGAAAGTCACGTATTTGATTCCTCAAGTTCAGTTTACACCCAATTGTTCCTATTTTATTCACTATAGTTATTAGTAAAGGAGCAAGGTTTAGCAACTAATTCCCAAACACACATTTAAAATGCATTTTTATCTTTTGCTTCCTCCCACAGAAAATGATTTCAGATACATCCTTCTTTCCTTGAATTTTTTAGAGTTAAAGTGCTTTCCCCCTCTGTTCATCAAAACTTTTTAACAAGTATAGTGTATTTGTCATACATTTCAATCAATTCAGTCATTGTGCATAAAAAATTAGATTAATAAGCAACTTAATCTCACAAAATGACTCAACTATATGCTTTTTCCCCTACAGATTAATAAGGTCACTCTTATAAACAAATTATTTTATTTTCTACTTCATGATGTAGACATTCAGACATGTCTTTGATTATAGTGTTTCTTTTGCATTTAAGAATTGAACTTTTCAAGAAAACGTGCTAAGATAAAAAGCTATTCTCCATTCTAAATTTTAAAATGAGCTTGGTGTAACTCATCATTAAAATAAAACTTTAATTGATTACTTAAACATTAAAATGATTTGCTACTCACTATTAAAAATGAAACTTTAATATTTTATAGAAGTTGTAGAAATTCTTAAAAATAGACTACAAACATAGATATTATGGTTCCAGAATATAAATTCATAAAAGAAGAATGGCGTTTGTCTGAATGGTTTGTAGTTCAACTAGACAAATGCTAGTTGTGGCTTAGATTACACTGTTTAGTATCTCTGCTGATTAATTGAAATTAATACTACTTAGCTTAAATAAAAGGAAGAAATGAATTTTCATAAAATGAAATAGTCGTGAGTGTACTTCACCCTAAGTATCTATAGATGGTGCCAATATGACATTTTAAATCCCCTAGAAGTTACCTAAAAGTTGAAGGAGCATACTTAAATTTATCTTCACTGGTCTGAAAAACTCAGGCTATAATTAACTAAATATGATTTTAGTTCTTTATCACTGAGTCATACTTAGTTATTCATTTAGGTTTCATGAGCTTCAGTCACCTTCTGTATTAAGCACACAGAAGTGAATTCTTGCAGGCTTGGCAAGAATTCCCAAAACTAGCAACCCATGCCCCTAGAAGTAATTAATCATACCTTTACTAATTTATTATCATTTCCTGCACACAGATCAAAGTAAAAAATCATACATTCTATTTATACACAGCTGAATAAGAATACCTAAATGCTAAGAAAACTTTAAAAATTAACTATACATTATTTTTATTGATAAGGATACTGAATCCTAAGGAAGTTATAATTTTCCCATCTGTCAGCTGATTTACAGTAGAAACAAAATTAAAACTCAAAACTTCTGTCTGTGCAGCATCCTAAGTAGTCTTATTTGAGTCTCTCTCTCCCTCCTCAACCCCTCACCCCTCAGAGACTCTTAGAAAGCTTTTTAAATTCTACTTTAAAAACATCAAAGCTGAAACTTCTGGACTGGGACAGTCCTAGCCAATACTTTAAGTGTTCCTCAAGTTGGTTTATTAAAAAGTAGCAAGCTAATCTGTTCCCAAATGATTTAAACAATTATTTTCTTAAAAGAGGAAATATTTCTTAATTCCATGGTGGTAGTGTAGAGGATCTTACTCTGTTCTTTGTTAACCTAGATAAAATTAATATAATGAGAGAAAGAATGACCACACAGCAACATAATGTATATTAGAATCTTCCTTTAAATGTGTTGTTTCCAAGTATACAGAATAGCTCAAATGTTATTAAATTATCTAGATTAAATAATCTGTTAGATGACACCTCAATCTCCATAATTAGAGCACATGGTATAAAAAGAAAAGAGCATCATGTATGTTGAGTCACAACCTCCTTGGGAGCTTTCCAAGTGTAATCTGAAACCAGCCCCTTACATGGAGGGCAAGGAGAGATTGAGGAAAGAGGCAGACCACTCCAGATTGGTGGCAGGTTTAATAAACAAAGAAACTTACTTATATGAGGCTTATCTCAGGTGGCCACAAATATGAGTAGTTTTCCACACCTACCCACTAAATCTTAAAAGTTTACATAGGAGACCTTAACAGGGTTCAATTATGTACCCAGTCCAGATGGTCTCCTCATTACATTTCTATCTAAAGGTTGTGTCCTTGGGCAGCTTCTAGCACAGGGAAGGTGAGCAGAGTGCACATTCCAACCACCAGGGAGAGGGTGGGGAGCCTCCAATAGCCTGGGGCCAGCTCTCAAGTCAAACTGGTGGGTCACTCTTCTTGGTGACCTCCCTCAGCAACGTATTCTATACATAAATTTCTAATCTTTCATCTGCTGTGATATAGTCTCACACAGACAAAAGGCTCAAATATTGATTCTTGTAGCAATATAACTTCATGCTGTTATTACTGAGTCTCTGCTGAATGTAGTTTAGAATTAGTTTTCCCTCTCATAAATTTAATAATTTTTAGCTATGGTCTGCAGCTTTGAGGACTTAATCCTACATTATTTTATTGAAATTTTTCATCTTCCCTCCCCCCAATCATATAAACAGTTCCTTCACACATGTAGAGAGAGAGAGAAAGAAAAAGAGAAACCCCCTTCTATTAGAGGAATAAAATAAAATATAATGTTATCAATTTGTAATGCCTATTAAAAGAAGATGGCATTTGTAGTTTTCAAAATATTTCCTAAAAGAGTTCTGTCCCAAATTGATCAGTCTGACTGATTCTTAGATATTTTCAGAGTGTGATCAAAACACCCCTTATACAACCCTGATTTGATGTTGTAACTTACCTAAGTAAATATTAATGATAAAAACAAAATGGTTACCTTTGGGCAGTGTATCTTATACATCTCACTAAAAAAAAAAAAAAATCTTTATAAGCTTGAAACTTGAATTACTCTGATGGTGATTTGTTTTATGGATTTAATAACAAGCAGTAGATCAAAGTCATGAAAACACAATTTTCAGCATAAATAGTTTTTATCCAGGAAACTGGACAGTTTCACTCGAAAGAAAAATGATTTGTCCACTTAACTAGTAGTCCATTTTGCACTCATCTTCTTATTAGAGGAAATGGTTATAGCAGCTTTGATTTTAAGCCCTCTCAGCTTTCCTTTTACTATATAAGCAAACAGAAAACAGAAAACTTCAATAGTAAAGATAATAGCTTGCCATAAACCCTAGAAATGAGGAAATAGAGCAAAGCTTGTCATCTGTGTTGCAAGCCTCCCTGATGGAGTATAGCCCCTTATTAGCTGTAATGTTTGGGTCTAACATTACAGAGAACGAAACTGAAATCCTATCCCGATGTCTTTAGATGGGATTACTAGACATTTTGTTAATGAGTGCTGTATGTAGGCCATTTTGGAAACATTTAGTATGTACTAAAATGAATCCTTAAATAAAATATAGATTCTTTATATGGAAGTTAAATTATTTTGTTCTACTTTGACTATGAATAACAAGCAAGTGCTTTTAATGAAAATATCGTTGATATGAGGGCAGTGAAAAAGCATTCTTTTTTTTTGCTTCAATCATCTATTATGAATTTGTGGTCACAGAAATAGTTTAGGAAAGTGAACTGCCATTCAGACAGCAATAGAGAGTAATTGACCCTTATGGTCTATGGAGCAGCAGTGGTATGTGCTGCAGCCATTTTCTATCTCTGTTTTAAAACCTTGTTATATTCTCTGGTAAGAGATACAAACACTTTTTTTTTCTAGCTGAAAAGAGCTGGTAAAAATTAAATTGTATAAATTGTAAACTGCCAAGGACTGTTAGATAACTATTTTATTTACATCTCCAATAGTTTCAGTTTTACCCTTGCTAAATTTTAGCAAATGATGTATATTTTAGAAAAATGAGATACTCTGAAGTTGGGAGAAAGTGTTTTGGAACAGTAGCATGGCACTACTATGTGCTATAATAATTTATTTTTCCCCTTTAAAAAATAAGAAATGTATAGAATTCAGAACAGTATTTCTTAAACTTTAGTGAACATAAGAATCATCTGGGATGTTTATTTTTTAAAATTTTAAATTCCTGACCACCCCATATACCATCAGATGCAATGAGTCAAAGTCTTGGAGGCCAGGATGTATTTTTGGTACAGATGGTCCAATATGACTTTTTAAATTCTAATCCCTAACCTTTCTGCTGTCAAGACAGCTATAGAGATGCTATTGTAATGCTCTTTAGCAGCCTGGTCCAGTGGTTCCATGATCTTCATCCTTTATCAGATGTACCAAGGACACTTGGAGTCTGCAACCAGACACACTGAGTCAAATTATGCAGGATGAATCTGATACACGCACAGGCCTATGTATCTCTGTGTTAGAACAGACTGCTAAGGATTAAGAAGAATAACAAAGATTTTTGATGTCATGTTCTCCTGAAACACTGGGTGTGAAATCCCAGAAATAACTACCAATAACATAGGGGTAGAGAATGTTTTATAGTATGAGGAAAGCCTAAAGACAGGCAAACGAGAATTGATATCACCTAAAAGTCAAAGTGCTACTAAAATAAACCTAAGAGGTTCTATTTTTTCAAGAGATGAAAGGTATCATTTCTTATTTGTATTGACTAAATGCACATAGAGTTGAGTGATTTCAGCATATTGCTCAGTACATTTGCATAAAGTGTATTAATCTGTATAACCAGCTCTCAGACCAAACAAACAAACAAATAAATAAATAAATAATCAATCACCCGTGATCCTCACCATTCTCCAATCCAGTCACTATACCGTCAAGGGAATCACTATCCTGACTTTAAACCCATTTTGGGGAAAAAAAGAAGTGCAGCTTTCTGCCAGCATTGATTTAATTTTACATAAAACACACTTTTTGAGGCTGAAGCAAATCTGATTGGTTTTCAATGTGAAAATAAAATATAAAAACTGTTCTTGGAGTTATTTCTAAACAGAACTTGTCTCTAATCCTAATGTAATGGAAATGTATATGATGATCAGTATTTAATAATTTTTATTCTTGTGATAAATTTCAAAGCACAGAACAACACAAAGCAGAATATCTAGGATTTGACCCTTTCAGTGATCAAGAATTACTGTATTTTGTAAATAGAAATCCACTGCTAAAAACAGAATGCTATAATAGAATGATGTCATTTGTTTCCGATGACTATCAATATACTAGAGTAATGCAAAAATGATAAAAGCAAGATATTTCATGGCAAACTTTAGGGGTATGGTTAGGATAGTACTTTGTGAGTTATCTCAGGGTAAACGTTGCAGCTGCAAGTGCTACTGGCAAGTATTCTCAGAGAAAATGGGAAATGAGTTAAAAGAATAAATTAATTATTCTGGTTTTTATACTTTATGTAAACAGACCATACAATATGCATTCTTTTCTGAGCTTCTTTCATTTGCTATTATGTTTATGAAATTTATCTATATTATTGCTAAAGATGTAGCTAACTCATTCATATTTCTATTTAGTTATCACTCTGTCTATTCACCTATTTTATTATTAATTGGCATTTTGATAACATACAGTTTTTTATTAGTATAAAGTGTGTGCTATGAACATTCTAGTGTATACAATTTGAAAAATATATGTATAACTTTTTATTAAACCCAGGAATTGAATTACTTGTTGCTAGAATATTCATTTGTATGTTCCAAAGTTGTGCCAATTCACAGTTCTATCAGAAGTATGTGAGAATTCCAGTTTCTCCATGTCTTTGCCAACATTTCTTTTTAACTTTCATCTGGTACTTATGAAATTTGATCATATTATATATGGGATTAATTTACTTTTATCTTATTACTAGTGAATTTAAGCATCTATTTGTAGGGTTACTGACCATTCAGATATCTTTATACACAATGTCTCTTCAAACCTTACCAATTTTTTATTGGATCATCTGTCTTTTTTAATGATTTATAGGGATTCTTTATGTAATCTTGACAGAAGTCTTTTGTCATACATATAGATTCTGAATATTTTCCCCCAACCCATAGCTTGCCTCTTCATTCATGGCATCCTTTGATAAACAGAAATTTTCACATTTAATATAATACAGTTTTTAAATTATTTTCTTTCATGCTTAATACTTTTTATTTCCTATTTAGGATTACTTACTCCAGGGTCACAAGAATTCACTTCTACGTTTTGCTCTAAAATTTTTCTTTTTCTTTTGCATGTTTATTTCAACAATCCACCTAGAACGGAATTTTGTATATAGGTTAAGGTAGAAGCCAGGGTGCTTTTTTCCTCTGGATAGCTATCTATTAAACCCAGCACCATTTATTTAAAAGATAAAGCATTCTTTCCCATATATACAGTATTTTTTTATAAACCAGGTAAACATACATTTAATGGTTTGTTTCTGAACTCTTTACCGTGTTCTATTTGTAGTTTATTCCTACACAGAAATCATACTGTCTTAGGTATGTACTATAAGTATAATAATAAGTATTTTTTCATGATTATACTATTAGTGTGTTTAAGGAAATTTATGGTGAATATGAGCACGTGAGATATGTGTATTAGTGTGATGTGCACATGTGTTCGTTTCACAGAGATTCATAGACTTTATTATCTTAATTATGGTCTACTAATTTAATTATAAACTACCAAGGTACAAGATCATATAGTTTAAAATATTTTTAAAGGTGTATTTAAGAAGAAAGTAACTTTTGAGTATTGGACTTTCACATACAAATTATATTGTAATAGATTAATAATAAGAAGTCTAGCTACGGTTAAGTTTTTCTCAACACAATGTTAATATTCCTTGCAAGGTAGTCTTCTTATTTAGTTAATTGATGAAGGCTCAGTGATTTGTTCCTTACAATAAATCTAACTGTAACTCTGCCAAATAATTGATTATACACCTAACCTTGATGGAAAAGATTTTCTTACAACAATATGTAAAATATTTCACCCCATTAGTGAATCCATGTTTTACCAAGTAATGTGTTGATTCTCATAATAAAATAAGATAAAATTCATGAGATTGGTAGGTAAAAAGACATTCGGTTTGAAAGAGCACTCTTTTGTAGGTTAGGATTTAGAAAACTGAAATAATTTTTTTAATAAATCAAGATATAAAACTTGCTTAGACTGAAAGTGAGGGGGAAGAAGAGGGACTGAATTAACTCTGCTTACTATAATTACATTTAGTAAATAAATTGTCTACTGCTCACTTTAATTTGGAGGGTAGACTCAGTTATAACATACCCTGGCATTAAAAAAGTCAAACATTTGACATGGTCAGATTCTGTAGGAAACAGACTGAATCAGAGAACTGAGTGCAAGTACTTTTTGGGAAGCAACACATCCAATGCAGTTTTAGGCAAAGGGAGCATTTATCCTGTAATTCGAGGTCTCAGTCACTCACATAGGGAGCTCTGAAGCTGAGATGGCACTTTAAGAGATGTTCTCAATTTATAGAAGGACCTGGGCCTCCGTACCTATATATAGACCAGTGATTGGATGTGAAATGCACCTAGAGAGAGGATACAATCATGGTCAAGGACGTTTCTTTAGTGAGGGCAATTTAAAAGGAAGCATTCAACTCAGTCATGAGCTGGAAACACTGCCAGCAGGTAGGGAGATGAATGCCTCATTTCGAGTGGACTCTGGATGGTGAACTACAGCACCCACAAAAGTTCAGCATTGTACATTTTGGATCCACTTCCTTTATATAATGAATTTACTCCAGATATAGCTCCTCCGGTATTCTGATCGGTCTCTTTTATTCTGGAAAATTTACAAGAAAAAAGATAGTGGGACAAACTACAGTCCCCATGGCTGCAGCTAGTTTCATGGCTAATAATCATCATTTCCCTCTTATATTGTTAATTCTAGATTAATCACACCTTCAGCAAGTACCTCTGCTGGTCTACGTAGCTTACCTAAATGGGATGATTGGGACTTTCAGCCCTGAGGGGTCTGAATTCCTGGAAACCTTGCCCTTCTTAGGTATGGCTCCTGAACATGGCCACTTACTGTCAGAATTTGTCAGAGGACTACCAAAAGACATTCTCCCATGGATCACCTGGATCCAAATTATATCATTCCCTGACTTCGCTCTGTAGCAACAGCCATACCTCCTTCTGATTGTCAAGCCATTTTCTCTACCAATCTTGTGGGAAAAAAAAGAAAAGAAAAGAAAAGATACCTAGAGTGACTGGGTAACATCTGTAGCTAAAAGTTTAATGAGACTCTTGCTGTGATTCTTGCTGAAAGCATTCCCTCTCTGTGAACCAAAATCTATAGAACCACATAATCTAGAGTTGCAGTGACAGAAAGGACAAATTTTCCAAGTCAATCACTGAGATGATGGTGAGAGGATCCACTCTTACTTCTAACAATTAGCTCCAAGATTCATGTATCCTACCCCTGGGCTCCAAGATTCATGTAACATACCCATTGGAGGCATGCAGTTATTTATTTTAAGTGTACTCTGTATCTAGAAGGATGGTACCTTATCTTTGTAAGGTATTATCTCTAAGCTGATGCATCAACTGTGCCTTCAAAAGGCATTCCTAGGGGTAAAAATGTACAGTGACGTAAGTGAACATAAGGTTTCTTTTCGGGGAGATAAAAATATTCTAAATTACACTGTGCTTATGGTTATGTAATCTGTAAATATGCTTAAATTCATTGAATTGTACACTTAAAATGAGTGAATTTAATGGTATGTAAATTACATCTCAATACAACTTATTTTTAAGGCGGTTCTATTGCTCTCTCTCAGGCCATCAGCTCCTCTGTGGCACAGTATGTTGTGGAACTTGTGAATTCTACTTTTATATGCCTACTACCACACTTTCTTGTCTGTAAAGTACATCCCTTGGCTGTTATACTAGATCCTGTGTTTTGGATCAAGCACTCTGTTTACTCTCAGATAGTGATCCTGGCTGAAGCCCTGCACACAGGGAAAACAAACCAGATATGTGTCTGTTTCTGTCAAGATGATTCTCTCCCCAGGATAGAAGGGGCTTGATGTAGTAAGTTGCCACCAAGTGGCAAGTAGAAAGGTGCATAACACAATGGCAGGAGCTAGATCAGTCTTGGTGAGTGAGAGGCTACGCTGTTGTGCCCATATATGGTCTTCATCCCTGCTGCCATGATTGTTATTAATGTTTTCATTGTGCTAGCACTTGGTTGGTCAATATCAGAAGCTGACTGATTCATCTACTTGATTGTTTAGTTCTTCTTTCATGATGGACAGTGGGTGCCAACATTTGATAAAAGATCTTCACAATTTATGCTCATAGGTCTATCCACATGTTTCCAGTGGAAACCTCATCCAATCTTCTTCTATGCCCCTGACCAACCAGCCAAGTCATATCCATTGTCCATGAGTTCATATATATTAATATTTTTATCTTGGGCCTACAGCTTGGTCTATTGAGAGGATTTTCCACTCCCCCACTTTTCTCAGGGTCAACTTATTAAGCAGGTTTTTAGTACACTAATAATGCATTACTGTTTTTGCATAACACAGTAAGTCAATCCATCATCCCTTCATGAACCAAGCTTCACCTTTTTTCCCCTCTATTAGCAGTCAGAAACCCTTTACCCACCACAGCAGCTATGGTATTAATTGAGGGAGAGACACTCATGGAACAGCAGTGGATTTCATGGAAGCTTGGACAACCTGTTTATATAGCTTATTTGTGTTCTCTTACCCTGCTCATGACTGATCCCAGATGTGCTATTTCTAGCTTATGATGAACTGATCTGAGTTAGTGAGTCTGACAGAAGACAGCTCATGATGGGAAGTTCTGGCTACAAGGCCACTTGATCTCCTATTGTCCGGAACTCTGTGACAACTCAGGTCCAGAAACACAATTGAAACTTTTTCTAGAATGCTCAAATAGCACGGCTTTGCTCCAGAGATTCTGAGGGTCTATCCTGTAATTATCCCACTGGAGCTAGCCATCAACTTCACAAACTTACACAGAATTTTTTCCTACCACAGATGCCTCTGATACCACAGGATCTGACAGGTCAAAGCCTCTTGCATCCTGCCCAGACCTGCTACCATGTCCTTCTGTACTCTAGGCCCCACTCAAATCTGGCCATGTGTATGTCACTCAGTAAAGCCATCAGAATAGTATTCGCAATTGTGAAATGTGTTGCCTCCAGATAAACACATGATCTTTTTTTTAAAGTTTCACTGTTATTATAGTTATATGTACCTGGAGCATATTGACCCAAAAGGGCACCTTCCTTTTATCACTTCTCCTCCAAATTCTAAGCCACTTATAACAGGGAGGCTGAGTTGCAGAAGAAAGAGAGATATGTGCACACATCCCAGCATGTGCATGTCTAAGTGTATGACCTATCAAGAATTGTCACTGAATTTGAATTTAGCATGCATCTTAAAGGCTAATCCAGTTGAACAACGCATTTTGGAGATGATTAATTAAATCTGAAAAACTTCAAATACCTATTCCCAACTCATCCAATTAGCTTGCGGCTAAGCTTAAACAGAATTTAGGTTCTTAGATACCAGATAACTATCAGAGCTTCTGAAGATTTCATTCTACTCAGTAATGGTATTCCCCAAGTAATGCAGTGGAAATTTCCTGCTATTCTTGAATTGTTCTTTGGCTTTAGAATTACATGCTTCCTTGTTCCTTGCAGAGACATACATACCCCACCCCCAAATTCCCAGCCTATTTTGGTAAATCATGTATTATTGACCCGATTTACCCCTTTCCTAGGTGAGCCCTGTTCAAAAACTAACTACGTGCTGAGTTTTCTCCATCAGGTCTCGAATCCCCTCTGCAGCAGCAGTGTCTGCCAACTCTCCCCTTTGTCCACCTAAGCCCTCTCCTGATACAGGCACTTTGTATTCACAATGGGCTACACAGCCAGAGCAGTAAGATACATGAAGTGTTCATTGATGTGTTCTTTTTTTTTATCATCTGTTTTTTTAGTGTCCCTTCACCAATTTGGATAACTAGACAAGAAAGCACCCATCATTTTAGAATTGTCAGAGAGTAAACTAGAAAATAAAATATCAAAAATCTTGGTTTTTAGAAGAGAAATCTGAGTTCTCAAGGAGATTCTGGAGAGATGATGACCTGACAAAGTTCTTTTTATTTATGCTACCAGCTCCAAGTTATCTGCCTCTGCCCAGTGATAAAACCGGCTTGGGTCCCTGGGAACCTGCGGGGAGATAAAGCTATAGGGTCTGAGGGACCCCCTAAGGAGAAAATTGGAGCAGCGTTCCCCAGTGTCTCCACCTCCTGATGACTCAGTCAACACTTGAAAAATAATTTTGAAACCTCAGGGTGAGGATCACAAAGAAACATCCATGAAATACGTAGCATCACAGAGATATATGGATGGGTTCATTCAGCAATGGCTGGGCTGAGTCTTTGCTTCTCCTAAGATTGAGTGTATAAGGAGCTCGGGGAACATAGAAGATTCTTCAGCAGACCCTGTGCCACTGGCTCAGAACAGAAGGTTATCTCACCTCTCACTTTACCAATAGGACCCCCAGCTCTTATATTTTAACAATCAAAGAGCCAATAAATCGAGAATGACAATCCAACAAAAAAGCTGGCAGGCAGAGTATACTAGAGATTCAAAATAAACAGAACACATGGTCAGCCCATAGCACTGCCAAAGGAGACAGGTGGCAACTTTAACAGACAAATTATTAGAGCACTTAAGGAGTTCAGGTACAACATCCCTAGAAAAGCTGTCAGCCACAAGTTAGGCCTGCTAGAACATGGCCCAGGACTTCACCGAAAGGGTAGGACACTCAGCAGTCCCTTTGCTACATTTTCAAGTCTAAACAATTTTTCCTAAAGACAAAAAAAAATCTGAATTAGGATGGAAGAAATAAAATATGTCAGTAATTATACTAAATATTAATAGATTGAATTGGTCATTAAAATTAGACTATCAGAGAGTATCAAAAACCTCATGTCAGCTATAAGATAAATACCCAAAAAAGGCACTTAATACAAAGTTTTTTTAAATGGCCGAAAACCAAAAACTGGATAAATAATTACCAGGTGAATGAAAAAAAAAAAAAGCAGGCATGGTCATATGAATATCAGATACAGTGTCACTCAAACTGTTAAAAAATCTTTTCAGAAATTTAGATATAAGTATGTGTTACTGTTTTTTTCAAGCTTGCTGCAAGAGACCTAAAACAGGCCAATTAAAACATTTTTTACTTGGTTCAGACATTTACTTTAAGAGTGGGGGACGGGGCAGTTAGATAAAAAAGTAACAAGGCGAAAATAAAAGAATATCTGCTTGAGGATTATTAAACTCCTGATGGACAGTCAGCTGTGTCAATGAGTAATTAATTTTCAAGAAGCACTGTACTCTTAATCCCATTAAAATATGTTAGAAAATTATGTAAGCAATTTGTCAGGAATGCAAATTTTCTTCCAGAAAGATATTTTGAATTATCTTACATGGGCCACATTTGGTACAAAGATTAAAATCAGTGATCAGGAAAAAGAGAAACATGAGGTAGTCATAACAAATATAATTTGTCTTAAATTTGTATGGACCATAAAGCAGAGACTCCAAATATGTTGTTTTAAATAAGAAAATAAATGTATAGTGATCAACTTCAATATACTCTTTTTGGAACTGAACAAATCTAGTAGAAAATAAAAATAAGTAATGTCATGAGAAATGTAATAATTCAACCAATATACTTAATTTAATATAAAGAATGTCTCATCCTTTGAACAAAGAACATACACTTTTTATATAACCATGAAATATATAAAAACAATCATGTATCTCCATAAAGATGAAATGCTTTAATTGAAGTATAATACATAAAGACTGGAAGGGGTATTTATCAAACAGAACTATTTTATTCTGCCTTCTATAACAATCCTCACTCTAACAGATTAAGATCCCAGGAGCTAGAGAGAAGGAAGAACCTTAGAGAAGAAACAGAAACTTGTGAATTTTACCTATTTCTGTACTCTGCAAACTGCCATTAGCTAAACTGGAGGGGAGACCAGACAGGGTGCTAATCAGTAGTGGATGTGGTGGATCCTAGAGAGGAGCGCTCATGTGCCTCATACATTCATCCAGAAATTTGGAATTGACAGCCTTATGGGTGTTATTTATTCCATGTGGCATGAAAGTCAGATTACTGAGACAAGGGCAAGGGGTGTCAGTAGCAGAACCCCTTGTAATCCTAGATGTTTGTAGGAGAGGACCCTGTAACTATGGGAAAGAGTTTGAAAATTGGCTGAGAAAGAAAAAATATTAGGCATGTCTTAAGGGATCTCTCTGATGAGAGTAAAAGAATTGCATCCTTTTGAAACAAAGAATGAGAAGTGGAGCCTTAGAAATTATGTTTTCACGGCATGAGAGAAAATACTATGGAGGAACAGAGTGACTTCTTAAAGGAGCCAACACAGAACTAACACATGGCTGAGAAATGGGTAGCTGATGCCTTACTTATTTTTGTGTAAGACTACCCCCCAGCACAAATACTACCAACAGGGGTAATATCAACCATAGGGGGGAGGGCACGAATAAAGGAGAAACAGTCTAAGTTTTGCTTTTTCAACATGACGGATGGAGAAATCAATTGAATTTCACTAAATTTACAAATATGTATCTAGATTAATTCCACAGGCAGAATGGTACCTCAGAACAAGAAATAAAATAGGAAAAAAATGTCAAGTTCCATTTTACATTTCTGTATTTATGACTTTTGAAATTCTGCCTGCTGTATCATATTTTTACATGATTTTCCACCCTGTACCTAGATGTACATGGACCTTATTATGTCCTGTAAATTTGTCTGTATCCTAAAGAGAGATACATTTAAATTCAATGTATAAGATTGTTTCAAAAAAGGAATAAGAAGTTTCAAAAAGGGAAAAGTGTTCTTTAGTGTAGTAGTATGTCAAAAATCAAATAAGTACTGAGAAAATACACTAGATTTAGAGATTTGAAGTCATTTGTGACCTTGTTAAAAATAGCATTTACTGGCACATAGTACAGATAAGTGTTAAGCCATTTACACAGATCATCTCATTTGCTAGATTCAATAATTCTATGAGAATGATTATTAATTCTATTTTACAGTTGAAGAAACTGAGGTAAAGAGAATTAAGTAAATTTTCTGTGTCACAGAGAATGACTGAACCATATATCCAGCCCAGCACTTTGACCCAGGAACCCACATCAACTGCAAGGGTCAGCAATCAGGTAAGAATCATCTTATGCTACTAAAAGATAAAACACTCAGAAAGCAAAAACTGAAACTAGGAGTTTGAGAGTTTGTTTTTTTTCCAATGTAAAGGAAATCTAGAGCCAGGAAAATTAAAGATATATGGTAACTTCATTTGTCATCAGAGACTGGGCTCCTTTTAACTTTCTGCTACAACAATCTTAAAGAATGACTCTCATCCTCATGCTCTCAAGCATGCTGCCATAGCTCCAAGCATCAACCTGGCATTTCAGGCAGGTTAGAAGGGAAGAACAAAGGGTGAAAAGAGCCACGTGTCATAGGAGACAGGCTCCTTTAATGGCCTTGGTTGCTTCCTCTTACATCTCGTGGGCCAAAATTCTTTCATATGACCACCTCTAATTGTGAGAGACACTGGGGATTATAGTAGGGTACATGCTACCAAAGATAAAATTAAGATTCTGTCAGTAAGAATGGAAACAATGCAGACTGGATGGGCAACAAGTGGCTCAGTGGGAGAGAAGTTATAGTACAGTGAACCAAGAAGTAATTTTAAATAAAGGAAATGATAATATGTGGATTTTCCTTTACTTTTATTCAATAGTTACTGAAATTTAGATGGTAACTAGAACATGCAAATGTACATTCCTTTGCTATTCTTTTCGTAGGGCCACACCTTTGCTTATTAGATGTGTGCCTACTGGTTTTAATTCTGCAACATTTTTCTTATATTTTTCACACCCATAATACTCCATCTCTTTTCCCATTTCTTTAAAATGAAAAGATATATATATAATTGGAATGTTAAATTCTAGATTTTTATACATTTCCTGTCTTTTACAGCTAGTTGTCTTTCCCATACTTAAATCAATAGCAATTTTTCAGCCAATTTGTATTGTTTGTTTTCAAAGTATTCAAATTTTCATAGAAACAATAGCTTTGTGTATATGCATTTTTTATTCATATATTATTTAAAATACATAATTACAAAAGGAAATGCAACTAGTGTATGATTTCACACACAACTAAAGCTAGCAGAAAAAATGAACAGACAAAAGAGTAGCCATCTACTTACTCTCATTTTGCTTGCCTTGAGTGTTAGTATGTTTTACAGGAGAACTAGAGAGTGTTACTTAATCCATAGAGTCTATAGTTGGCAATTTGAAAAGAACTTTTACTTCTGTGCTAGTTTTTAAGTCAGTGGTTTTAAAATATTTAATTGAGATATGACTTATATACAACAAGCTAGGCATATTTAATGTGTACATTTTGATAAGTTTGAAGGTAAGTATTTACGTCACCATAAGCAGTGCCATAAACTTAGCTTCTAAAATTTTCCTCTCTCCCTTTATTTCTTTCAGTGCTGACAGTTAACATAGGAACTGCCCTCTTAAAAAAATTTTAAGTATACACTATAGTATTAACTATACTCATATCCTGTACAGTAGATCTCTAGGACTTACTCATCTTGCATAACTGAAACTCTGTGTCCTTTGACCAATAGCTCCCCAATTCCTCCTCCTCTTTCATTCCTTAGTAACTAGCATTCTACTCTCTGCTTCTATAATATTGACTATTTTAAATTCTTGATATAAGTGAGATCAGGTAGTATTATTCTTCTATGTCTGGTTTCTTTCACTTAGCGTAATTCCTCCAATGACAGGATTCATGTTTATTCATGAATATTCACCCATGTTGTTCCAAATGACAGAATTTCCTTCTTTTTGAAGGCTGAATAATAGTTCATTACATGTATATATCACATATTCTTTCCTCATTCATCTGTCTATGAATATTTAGGTTGTTTCTATGTTTTGGCTATTGTAAATAATGCTGTAATAACATGGGAGTATAAATATATATTTGAGATTTTTATTTCAATTATTTTGGGTTTATACCCAGAAGTGAGATTGCTGGATCATATGGTAGTTATTTTTTTAATTTTTTGAGGAACATTCATACTGGTTTCCATAGTGGCTGCACCAACTTACATTCCAACCAACAGTATGCAAGAAATCCCTTTTTTTCTCACCAACACTTAGCTTTTTTTTAATAATTTATTGTGGTCACCATGATCCAGATACAATGTGGTATTATTTTCAGATTTCAACTGTTTTCTATTCTTACTTTAAACTCAACATTAACTAATTTCTCAAACTAGTATTTATTATAAACTGCTTTGCTACATGTTAGCCTAATAACTGCTCTATCATTTTAATGTGTGTTATACATACCTCAGTTTCCCTGCTCCTCTCTATTAATCAAAAACCCATATATACTTTACATGTGGTTTCAATTAAAATTTCTAAGTTTAATTTTCCAGTTTCTAATGATAACAGATGTTAATGAATAATTTAATGAAAAGAACCTGTTGTGCCGGTTACTAGTTATGAAGATTTTTGGTTCTGCACTAGATCATAAAGCAAACTATTCTAACTCATTTAAATGAAGAGACTAGATTTGGATAAACTTATATATGTTTATTATTTCATAATCTTTCTCTAAACTGGCTGAAGAGAAAATATGTTCAGCTTTCTAGTGATTTATATTTACTGAACTCTAATTTCAAACTTGTATCCCATTCCAATTTGATTTATTGACTCCCATCAACTATGGACTAAGTATTATACTAGCTATCTGGATACCTTAATGCATATACATAGGTACTCACCTAAAAATAACTCAGGTATTGGCACAGAACCAACCCATCTGGTGTATCCAGAATACATGCTATCTAACTAGGGTGTTTAGCCTTTGAAATCATTACTTATAAGTAAAAATTGTAATATGTTTATTTAAGTTCATAACCTCCAATTCATAGAGGGCTTACTATTAAGTAGCACGTGTAACTGTTATAAATACAAAAAAAAAAGCCTACTCTTCCCATTGCACATGAAATTACCTGAATAAGATAAGAAAAAGAGAAAAGAGAAGCTATAGAACAAAAGCTTTCATTTATGCCAATAATTCTGAAAATGCAACTCACTGCTATCTTTAACATATTTCTGTCTCAACAATATTCCATCAGCATTACTGAAATGATTCCAAAGTTCAGGAGCTCAGTGTGTTACTACATGAATAGGGGACTATCTAGTCAGAAAAACTGAATATAGCATACTCTGTACTTGGCAGAGAAGGAATAAAGTATATTTCCTTGGAGAGTGCAGGGAGTAAGGGGTACTGAGAGAATTCCAAAATCATCTCAATTCCAAGTTTCTTATGTGCTTCTCTGTGTGTGACTAACAGCCTGGTGTGGGACATAGAAAACACAGACTAAACTAGTATGAATTGCCAAAGCTGTTATGAAGCAGAAAAGGTCACTTTGCTGATCTAGAGTATTCACCATAGTGCTTATGTTTTGCATGAAAGAATAAATAATCTATAAGATTTTACTAATTAAGAGAGATGAGTGATTTAATTAAGGAAATGATAAACTCCTAGTTTTCCAAAGTTCTTTTGAATAGTAGACAATATTTGGGGGTGCTGTCATACTCTGCCAAAATATAAACAAATAATATTCATTTGGTATTAAGAACATTGTTTAAAACTGCAAAGTAAGCAATTACAGAATAAGCTTTCAGTATCTACCAGGAACTTTGCAGTTGGCCATTATATAATACAGGGATCCCCAAGCCTCAGGCCATGGACCAGTACCAATCCGTGGCCTGTTAGGAACTGGGGCACATAGCAGGAGATGAGCAGCAAGCTAGCAAAGTTTCATCTATATTTGCAGCCATTCTCCAGAGCTAGCATCACTGCCTCAGCTCCACCTCAGATCATCAGGCATTAGATTCTCATAGGAGCACTGGCCCTTGGTGCCAAAAAGGTTGGGAACTGCTGATGTAATATTCATTTCAAATAATTCCCAATTATATTTGAAGATTTTTTTTTTTCTCCTTTGAAAGGAAAAAGCAAGGAAGAGCAATTGAAAGTCTATCATACTTCCTGGGCAGAATGCAATAACAAGGACCAGCTTCATGGATGTTTGACCTACACTTGGTTTAATGCTGAGATGTTGCCATCTTGAAATTCTTAATTTTTTAACAAGAGGCCTCACATTTTTATTTTGCACTGTGCCCCCACAAATTTTGTAACTTGTAACTGGTCTTAACAGGAGATTAATTATGGATTAGGACACAGATTCTGTGCTTTTAGTTTATCACCAAGATATAGGTGAATTAATGTTCTTGCTCTAATTTCACCAACATCCTATTTCCTGGTCCTTTTACTATTGAAAAAAGCATTGAATAGTCACAGATTTAGCAACTCTAAATGATATACAAGTTCATATAACATTTCCTTAGTAGTGCTATAAATTAATATTAATATCCATATAAATTGCTTTAATATGTTTTGTAGGAAAGCCAAGTTAATGTCAACTAAGAATAGTCTTATTTTCTAAAACTTAAATAAGATGCAAATAAAAATAATACAATAAAGCATTAATTTTTCCCACAAAGAAAAAAATTTACATTTTATAACCAATATTGGTATTAGAGAAGTTGTAGCATTGTACATAAATATCAAAAACACATTATGAGTATACACTTATCTGTAGCAAACTTTGTGACCACTTATTAAAAAGAAAACAAAAATTTTGAGGAGTGATATATGATTAATGTCTTTATATTGGGAAATGCTTCAGTATAATAAAAACATCTGATGCTTTTAGAGCATCTATTTCTTGGTTTTAAGGGAAGTTTTTTTCCTCAAAATTTGTTGCCTTTTAAAGTCCTTCAAATTCAGAAAGAGCAAATGATAACCCAACCCAGGTCACAGGTGCAAGAGACTTTATTCTCAGGTAAAGCAGATACATAACGTAATAGTGGTATAAAGTAATAAATGTTAGGACCACCCAAGGCCTCCTCAGCACCTTCCTCTCCCACACACAGTTGTCTAAAATCTTGCCCCCAATACAGCTAGCAGTCAAGTAGCACTTGTTATGTGCCAGGCACTCTGCTAAAAACTTTACTTATATAATCCAACTCAAGGGGTTCCTTTTGCTTGTACACATCAAAGCCAAAAAAGACACAGACAAGAGTTTGCAGCAAAGAAAGTAGAGGTTTATTTAAGGAAATGGTGTCAAGCCCCGAGACACAGGTGAGCTAGCTTTCAAAGACCTGGCTCCTCGATGGCCTCTAGGGGATATGTTATATAGGAGAAAACGCATTAGTAGCTGAGGGGGTTGGGGTTGTGGACTCTCATGATTGGTCAGGGATAGGGTAGGAGGCAGTTGATCATTGCATCAGGTCCTGGTCAGTTGTGGCATTGTTCTGTCAGGTTTCCAGGGGATGCTGGTAGGGTTGTTCTGCCTTCATGGGTGTGGAACTGCAAGATGTTATCTTTAGTTTGACCTAAAATTCTGTTTCTGTGGTCAACAGACATGAGGCTTTGTTCCTAAGACTGTTTGATGCTAACCTAAAGACTTAGTGATTAAGGAAGTGATAGTGCAATATGCAGAAGGATAAGGAAAGAAAAGCAAGTGAGCCTAAGGCCAGTTTGGATCAAAGAGAAAATAAAGAGAAAAAGTCTTTTTAAAGAAGTGAAGTTTTGCAGGGTTACACTTGTACAATTCAGTTATTCAGTCCTCTTATCAGATAGATACTATTTTACACATGAGGAGACTGAGTTAACAATGAGGTGGGTAATTATGCTTGAAATCATACAGCTAGCAGGTCCTGAGTTGGAGTTTCAGTTCAGAAAGTCTGCTTTGGAGTCTGTGCTCTTCAGCAATAACCCTCACTGCCTCACACAAGAATTTTATTCCTTCTGTTTTAGGAACTACTCTTTATTACCATGTAATACCTTTAAATGAGGCTGCCCTGGGGACAGTCTTTTTAACCAAGAAAGAAGAACAATGTGAGAGGCAGCTTGAGCTGGTAAAAAAGAGCAGGAAGTTAAGGAGACCAAAGAAGAGGAAAGAAACATGGATAGGACAGGAAAGTGGGATGAAGTATGTGTCTCCTTCCTGCCTACCACTATTAGACCAGAGACTGCAGAACAGTAATTTGTTGTCTCCAGTCGCTTGTAAAAAGCTTCCATATGTCTAAGAGATGGGATTCATTAATTGAAAGGATTTTTATCATTAAAGGAAAAAATAGTGAAAGCAAACAGCAGACAGGAAGCTACCAAAATAACAACCAAAACAGAATAAAGGATTGAAGGCAAATGATCAAAGTTAATTAAATCAATACATTTTCGTTAGTTAACCCCCAAACATCATCTCAGCATTTATCACTGGCATAATTCCAATGATAATCAAGTGTTGACAAAATAACATTCATCCTATAGAAAAGTTTTATAAGAGTTTAAGACAAAATTTTGAGGACATGTCTGAAAGCAAAATCTCAACGGATTGAGAATGCTCCTCTGGAGAACAGCAGTTTTTCAACTTATTTCATACTTTGGAATCAAAGGAGAAGATGTAAGGAGGGTTACATGAAATACATTGGTGATAGATTTAGGAGACAGGAGAAAGCGAAGTATGGAAATCTCTAGGGCTAGATCAAAAGCAAAATAGAGAAACGCATACTGGTGGGTACAGAATAGTTCATTCTTAATACTTACAGCGCATAGAGATGTTATGAGGGCAACAAGATAACAATGAGGGGTTCTATGGTCTCCTGCTCTGTCTGGTGCCAGTGGTAGGTAGTGCCTTAAAGTGGTATGGAAGAAAAATTACTTTGACATTTCAAAAGTATGTTATCCTAGATGCATAAAGATTGATTTTTGTCAAGGAAGCTGCAGGCTTAGGATGTGACTACCTACCATAACCTGCTTAGTTAGGAATTTTTCTGTTCAGACCAAACTGTGTAGTTATTTTTGGTCAGCAAGTTTGTAAGTCCTGCCATGCAGATTCCCCTTGAGCTTGTCAGGTTTAGTATGTGGTCCCTTTTTTGTTCACACAGGTCAGGACCAAAATTCTCAAGTTCTAACCAGGAGGCACAGGTCAGGTCATATTAATATTAATGTTCAAAATTCACTGGTTCTTCATGCCTACCTATGACCTTGTATTGTTCTTTATCTCTTTGTGAGAAAAAAAATATATATATATTTGTATATTCTAGATAATGTTGTTCTCCTTGTAAAGGATATGGTCACTATACCGCTACATTATAAAGGATGTTGTCACTATATCTCTACTTTGTAACAAAGGTCATTGAATTTCAATTCCAGCTAACTTCTATACTACATGGTTCAAAATTTTTATAACAAACTATATTATTTTATTTTCTGTTTGTTTAAGACCCAGAAATTGGAAATATAACTTTTAAAATGAATTTTTTATTCATTTTTCTAGCTCTTAGTGTCATGCCATCTTTCCCTACGTTTAACAAAAAAAAGAAAAGAAAAAAGCTTCTTAATTTGCTTACTTATGCTAGAAGTTTAAAGATTTATTTTTTTCAATTCATCGAAAATGTGTACTGAGAACCTACTTCACATCAGACACCCAGTAGGTGTTTGAACACATCAGCGAACCCAACATTTGAAGATCCCTGACCTGTTTGTGTGTGTGTACTAGCCACCAGGAAATTGGGCTTTAATTCCCTGACACTGGAATTATTTCATATTATTTGCAGGAATTCCCTTTTTATAGAGTTAATATGTATCTAGCTCCCCATAACTGGTTTTATGGGTTAATTAAGTGCATAAATGATACAAATGTAAAAGACAATTATTCAGATCATTATCTTATGGATTACAAGACCATAAAATCCAGTAGCAACTTCCTCAAAGTTTTGTGTCAGATAGGTGAATGAATAGGCTACCCTACACAAAGCAAAGTGAAAAAATTAAGAAAATTTCTCCAAATATGTATATATTTTAAGGTCTCAATAACTGAACTCATTATAAACAGGATAGATATTTAATGATGGGCTCTGGCAAGGAAAAGAAATGTGACAATAAAGAAAACAGGAAGGAGGTTCTACGACCTGTGGCCATAAATCCACTATATTCATGCTTAAATGCTTTAATTTCTCATTTTCACCACCTCCCCCGCCCCCCCCCACCGCCATTATCCAACAAACTACTGTTATTTATATTGTAAATACACATTGGTGAAAATTCTAATGCCTAGGTAATATTTATTATTCACTTTCTCTTGATGCTTTTCATCTGTAAGCATTTACAAAAAGTATAAATCAGCAAATCAAATTCAACGTTTTCTAAGTTTTTCAATACTTTTAAAAGATATACATAAAACAATTTATAGGAAAAAAAAACATTTACCATTTCCACCCTTAAGAATCCAGCATTCATTTTCAACAGTTGCAATAGATGACCAATTTGACAGAAAAAAAAAAATACAGTAGTTTATGAAGGACTCTAATCCCCGTGAGGACACCGTACTTTAACTATTTCTTAGTAAACAGTGCCCCCCTGTGGTGTTTAATTTTAAAATGAATTTCAGGTTTCATTATATAATTAAACAATTACATTTAATAATATAAACTAGCAAAAATATTTTTCTTACAATATAACATTAAAAACAATGCTAAATATTTATTAAAATTCATCAATATTTACAAAATGGGTTTTATATAAATAAATAATTTTTGTTCACTAGATATTTTTATGTGTATAAATACGTTACAATAATTTTACTTATCTTCACGTAAAAGAATCCTATCTTTAAACATATGTCACTGAAAAACAAAACTAGGAAAACTGAAAACCTAATGATCAAAAGCATGAGCTCTTTTTTTGAAGTATTGGTTTCAATTTGATGTACAAAGATGACAAGATACTTCTAAACGTGCTTTAAAATATAATTACATTTTTGTGCAAACATTATATCTATTTTAGAAAAATACGTTTTAATGTTAATTAGGTTTATTTTTTCTTTCTTTACATTTCCAGATTCACTAATGATTTTAAACTATCCTGAAATTAACAGACAGGCTAGAAAGAAACCTACAAGGGTATATATAATGTTTGTTCTCATATTCAGAGAAGAAAACACTTTTATATGCTTCCAGGAAAGATAAAGCACAATCTACCATTTTTATTTTGAAAATCCTTATTTGTAGACATGTTTACTTGTACCCTACCCATCTCTGTCATTTGACCGTTTAAAGATGTTTTCTCTGAAGTTGTTCCTAATTGTAAATTGAAAAGTGATTCCCTAACTTTTATGAGTTCCTCCTCATGTTATTCTTCCTCACTCACTGAAGATTACTATATCATACCTACACACACACTAACAAATAATAATAGTTCATAAGCATGACAAAACCCTCTAAAGCATGTGAAAAAAATATTGTAAGAAGTTTGAAGAACAAAACTATTATTTTATTTAAATTTAAATACATACATTGATTTTGCATATTATGTAAAAATATTTTTTTAATTATTTTAATTTAAAATAATTTTATCTTGTTAAAAGGTGGTGACTAAACCCCTCAACTCTTCAAAGAAAAGTTTCTTGGATAGTAGAATGCTTAATTGAATACATTGTCTTTTAACTGAGACCTATCTGGCATGTGGGAGAAAAAAAAAGGTACAGAAAGCTTAAACTAATGAAAGAAGGCCTTTGGTAAAAAAGGAGAATCAATCTCATCAAAAACAAACTAAAACTTATTTCAAATAGTTTTTAATCTTGTCTTGAGAGAATTTTTTCTTCTAAGAAAATTACCCAAAGAAAGTAAATAAACATATTGAAATTCTATTATTATATATTATTTGCTTTTCACAAGTTTTATTATTAATATTCTCTTCCAACATCTTATATAATATCAATCAATTCTGCTTGAAATGGTTTAGTTCATATGTGATAAATTAATTCAGTTGTTACCAAAATCCAGTGGGGAAGGGAAAAGCTATCCTAGTGACCCCTGTAAGTCAGAAGTGTTATAAATGGTATTGTGAGTAAGAGCATGGTTTTCTTCTACCTAATCAATAATCTATAATATCCACTCTTATCCTCTGACTAAAAGTACAGTGTTACACATGCAACATATCGATAACATTGAGGACTAAAATTTTCCTACTACTTTTCTAAATCCTTCTGGCTAAACTAATGAGAGATTAACAAAAGAAAGCAAACACATTTAATATGTATGTACATACAGGAATTTCATCAGAATATGAGTCCAAAGATACATTGGGTAGTTGAGGCTTATGTGCCATCTTGAGCTAAGGACCAAAGAGGATATGTGCTCTGAAACCAAAGGTCACGGTGGCAATTCACGCGGAGATAGAAAAGCAAATATTTGGTAAATAAATGTTTCTTGGGTCATCTTTAACAATGGCACACAGAGAGGACTTTTACCAAAGGGGCTTTGCTAGGTTTCTTCCTCTCTATCACACCTATTAAATTATAGTTATCTGTGATGAGATGTCCTTTCCTGGAGCAGTTTCTCTATCTAAATTTCTTTTAGGCAACTATAAATCTGGAAACAAATGTAAAGCTATCTTGTGGGTACAGCTGATTTTCCTAATCCTTTTTATCAACTTTTGAAAAAAAATCTCACTTCTTTAACCAAAGATATTTATTAGGTATCATTAAGTATCTGATAGTATACTAGGCTTAAAAATCTAGTTTCTCAAAAAAAAAAAAAAAAAGTGAAATATATATCACAATTATAATGAGCTTCTGTTATATTAAAAATTAGAAGTCACTAAAAAAGTAATCTATTCTCAATAGGTAGCAAAGTTTTTAGTTACCTGTGGCTTTTAATATTACTTATTAACTATACTTGTTCCAGTCAATTCTTTTTCTTACTCTTTGGATAACTTTAATAGAAAAACCTGAATTTTAGGACAGTTAAACCTACTGTTACCATAATCCCCTAAGAATAAAGACTAACTTTTTTCTACCATTTCAAAGTAGTGCAACTTTCTAAATTCCAAGTATCAGCAATGAGTCAGACATAAATCAGTATAGTCAGTATTTTTAAAGCAGAAGCTGAACAGTTTTTGTTTTGTTGAAGGATTTTCTGTTATATATGAGTATATTCCATTTTGCTTCATTTTTATAATAATAATGTCAAAAGGCTTAGGGAATGCTAAAGTTTAAGATTTTAAATCTTGCAAATAGTGTCTACCTTTTAAAAAAAGTTGCTGAAGCAGGAATTTTGGTTTTGATTTTGTTGTTATCTAATTCTCTTTTGGGTTATGTTCTCAGATTTTCAGAATAATATAAAGAAAGGAGAAGTAGAAAATATTAAACGTTTTACACATAAGATACAAATTTAGTAAATGGAAAGCTATTATTGATCATGAATAAAAGGTAACTATAAAGAGAAAAAATGCAAAATAAATAATTTTTAAAAATGTTTACTAGATGCTATTTCCTGTCTAAGGCACTGATCCTGATTCTGCTTTCTCTTTGGTGGTTGGGGGCGGGGGATGCATGGGCGGGGTAGGGGCAGGGAGAGAGAGAGAGAGGAGATTAGTAAATACTAGGGATGCAGTAAGATGTGATAGCACTAAATTTAGACTTTCTCCTGACATCATTGTGAGAGTAATGGGATTGCACAAAGGAATGACTTCCGTGGTTTGAAGTTCATTTTGTATAACAACTAAAGTCAACCAGTAAACAACCAGGAAACATGGTCCACACTCTGAGAAACAGTAATCTGGTGATCTCCCTTTTTCTGAACTTCTACAATTCCATTGTCATATACATCTCATGTATTCTGCATGTTAAATGTATCGTTGGTATCATTCATTTTTAGTCTTGTCTTTTTAACTAAGCTTGAAGACTGCTTGAGAACAAATGCCATATAATTTTTTTTAGAATTCTGAACTACTGATCAGAGTATTTTACACATAAACTATTCTTCATTAGTATTTGTTCATTAAGTGGTCATATACTTGTCTTGCCAGTATGCACAGATGGCATATAAACATATTATAAGTTATGTTTGAAGCAGCCCCAGTAGTATAGTTTATATCATAAGCAGATTTATTTTTCAAAAGACTATCAATTCTAAAAGGCCTTGAAATACACTTATTTGCTCTAATAAAGCTGACAAAAAATTTGGTAAATTTTACCACAGCAGTATAACGTATAGTCAATCCAAATCCCTAATTTTATTTGGGGTTAGATGTGACTTATCCTATACCCTGCATCTACTGACTATCTATCTTTTATGGCATTTGATTTTATCACATTCTCTTTGTGTTCTTTGTAACCTTCTTCTATGAGCTTATCTTCTGTGGTAAAAAATGTTTTTAAGATTTTCATAATCAGCACTATTGAAGTATAATTTCCATACAGTAAAAATACCACACATTTAATATATAGAATATTCTCAAGTATACAAAAAAAGTCCCTCTTAACCCCTTGCAGTCATTTATTACACCCTCAACCCTATGAAACTACTGATATGTTTTATATCATTATAAACTAGTTATCTTTTTCTAGAATTTCAGATGAGTAGAACCATACAGTATGTACTTTTTTGGTTCTGGCTTCTTTTATATAGCATAATACTTTTCAGAATTATTTATGTTTTAATGTGTATCAATAGTTTATTCCTTTCATGACTGTGTAATATTTCATTGTATGGAGGTAACACATTTTGTTTACCCATTCACCAGTTGTTAGATATTTAGTTTGTTGTTGTTGTTTTACTTTTTGTCTTCTGTGAATATTTGTGTGTGTATCGCTGTGGATATGTATATTTTTATTTCTCTTGAATAAATACATAGGAGTGAAATTGCTGGGCAATGTAACAAATATCTTCTTTAACTTTATAAGAAATTGATAAACTGTCCTCCACAATGATTGTGCCATTTTATTTTCCCACCAGCAATTCATGAAGGTTTTCAGTTGTGCTACTCTGTCACTTCTTAGCCCAGACTTGATTTTTTCAGTCTTTTTAATTTTAATATTCTGATAAGAATGTAGTGGAATCTCACTGTGGTTTTAATTAGCATTTCTCTGATGACCAATAATGTGGAGTACCTATTTATGTGGTTATTGGTTGTTTATATTTATCTTTTGAGAATTCTTCTCAAAACTTTTGCACATATTTTAGTTGAATTGTTTCTTACTGTTGAGTTGTAAGCTTTATATGTGTCTGGACACAAGTGTTTTGATGGGTACATATTTTGAAATATTTTCTCCCATTTTCTTAAAAGTGTCTTTGAAAGAGCAAAAGTTTTTTAATTTTGATGAAGTCTAATTTATTGATTTTTTTTCTCTTATAGGTCATACTTTTTGTATCCTATCTAAGAATCTTTGCCTCACACAAGGTCACAATGATTTTCTCCTGTTTTCTTCTAAAAGATTTGTAGCTTTAGCTTTTGCATTTAAGTCTATAATCCATTTTGACTTAACTTCTGTGTGTTAGATAAAGATTAAGGTTGTTTTTGTCAAGAAGGCAAGTCCCATAGTAGTTTTTTATTCACAAGTGGAAAAACAAGTTGCTGTGGTCATCTAATTGTATTTTGTAGAGGTACTGCATGTGCCTTTTATTAAGGAGACATTTTCTTTGAGACAGTTTTCATATTGGCTCTATTGAGGGATATAATATTCACTGGTTTCAGATTATATTTCATGTTAGTTTCTTGGCTCAGAGTTTCCACAGGCTCATAAAAGTTCAAGGCTTTTTAACAGTATTTCCCTACACAGTGTAGGATTAGTGACTACAATCTATACCCTTTTCTAGGATAAGAAGGAAGCATGTTTCCAGTGGAACTACATATTTGCAGCTTCTAGTTTTATGCAAAAAGCTGAGGGCTAGTCTCTCCTATACATAGTCTGCAATCTTGAATCCTCCTTTTCTGTTGCCATTAGAATCCCAACCTCTAAAGATTTACCCTGTGGGCCACACAGTCCAACTCCCACCTACCTTGCTTGTTACTGTTTGGTTTCCAGCAACTGGAGATTTAACTTTCTTCTTTTGAAACTCTGCTATGTAATTTCATATAGCTATAAAATTTTAATAGTTTTTCTGTACTTCTATGTATCTGTAATGCAGGAGTGTGTTTTTCAGCATCAGCTCAGCCTGACATTTAGACTGTAAGTGTTCCAAAATGTTTACATGATGAAACTGCAGGTCAAATAGATTACATGATTTAAACAGGATAGACACTGATTACTAGGAGGGTAGAAAAGTGATACTTTATAAATCAAGAAATCGGAAATATTTTGCCAAGCTTTGATTAATCTTGAATTGAAATTTTTCATTCACTGTCTCCCAGCCAAAAGCAAATCTAGCTTGAGTGCTGCAAACACATAGCATTTAGCACATAACAAATGTTCACAAATGTTTCTTGGATGATTATAAACAGCAATTCATTGAAAAATCACTTTAAAAAACAATATAAGCAAGTAGCAGAAGTTAAACTATAGTTAAGAAATGTAACATTATTGATTTCAAGTGTGTAGAGAATTGAGTATGAGGCTTGTAAAAATTCATCTAGCCTTTAGTGGCTAGATTTTCAAATTTTATGATTGTATATAGAGTTTTTTTAATATTGAAAGTGATTTGCTAATATGTTTGCTCTATAAAGCTACACATCCTATTCCTCCCCTCTGTAAAGTTTAAGAGAGATCATTTTGTTAAAAAAAAATATATATCAAAGTAAAACTTTAGTCCAAATCCTAATTATGCTTGCTATATAGTTTTAACCACTGATAAAATTCCTATGTTTTATGATCTTTGTTTCTTCATTTTTCAAGAGAACAATTATTTTTAAGGGATATTTACAATAATAAAACTGGATGTTATTTACAAAAATATTCATTTTTTGTTAAATAAATTGGTTATTTTCAAAGTAGAGACATGCCAATCAATATCAGTTGCATTTTTTTCCTTCAGGTTAACCAGACGCTGCTCCAATATAATCCAACTTTTAAAAACATTTGGAATCATTACTACTACATCTGTTTGCATATTCTAGGCAAAATACAAAAATAAATGAATGTTAGAAGCATAGTTAGCCAATTTGTACATATAAATGTTTAGTTATATTAATTCAAATGTCTCCCTTAATTTAATTTAAGCCTAAGTGCTTTGAATTGATATAATTAGAAAAGGAAAAAGGGAAAAGAACATTATTTACAGGCACTGAAGCAATCCATGAAAGATCAGGACCAACGGCTTAATTTTTGATTGAATTACCAAATTACCAATTAAAAACAAAGGGTAGCCATAGGCTGAGCCACAATCATAGAGAAGCCATCACACTTAGGAAGAGAAGCATAAGCTAATTCATACAAATAATAAAAAATTACTAATACATTAGTTCCCCTTTATCCATGGGGGATACATACCAAGACCCCCCAGTGAATGCCTGAAATGACAGGTAGTCCTGAACCCTATACATATTATGTTTATTTTCTTAAACTTACATAGCTATGATACAGTGTAATATATAAATTAGGCACAGTAAGAGATTAACAAGAATAATAATAAAATAGAACAATTATAACAATATACTATAATAAAAGTTATGTGAATGTGATTGCCCTCTCAAAAATTATGTGAATGTGATTGCTCTCTCTCGAAATATTTTATTGTTCTATATTCACCTGTCTTCTACTTGTGATGGGGTGAAGTGGTAAAATGCCTATTAAAGAAATCATGTTATGGCTTCTCTTTGGCATATTTGAATTGCCAGCATCACTGTGGTTTCATTTTGGGGCCATTATTAAGTAAAATAAGGATTACTTGAATACAAGCACTGTAATACCTCAATAGTTGATATGATAACCAAGACAGCTAATAAGTAACTAAGCTGCGGATAGCATATACAGCATGGCTGGTAAAGGGATGATTCACACCAAGTGGGAAGGCACAAGACTTTATCATACTACTAAGAATAGCGTGCAGTTTAATACTTATTGTTTCTTTCTAGCATTTTTTATTTAATATTTCTGGACTGCAGTTGACTGTGATAACTGAAACCCTGGAAAGCAAAACCATGGATAAGAGGGAAATTACTATATAATGAAGTCTGCTGAATTATAAATTGCTACTGGATAATTTCGCAGTAAATATAAGTGCAGCATCTGTCACATTCATCCAACTTGAATACATGTCATATACTGAAATAAAATATGAAAACCCACTTAAAATTTGAAAATTCTAGGCAAAGTCTACTGAACTACTTGGTGTTCTACATTTTTATTCATGAAAATTCAGTTTCTCTTCAGG
The DNA here is from genome assembly GCA_028627145.1 of Eidolon dupreanum. Classification (NCBI taxonomy): domain Eukaryota; kingdom Metazoa; phylum Chordata; class Mammalia; order Chiroptera; family Pteropodidae; genus Eidolon; species Eidolon dupreanum. The sequence continues at coordinate 55,865,844 of CM053501.1, read as the reverse complement.
TTTTTTTTTTCTCCTATACTAGTAGCATTAATATAACTTCTATATCTATAAATTTAGTTAAATAAATCATTAAAATTTAAAAAATTAATTTTAAATAGATTGTTACAAACATTAAGCCATTCTCAACATGACCTTTTTTAGGAACCAGCTCCTGGAAATGTTTTCTAACGTTATTCTTTGATAAATAATGGTTGATAAGGAATAAGTTTATGATTTCAGAAAGAATTTTAATAAAATTTAAGCAAATATGGTCATCAACAAAGTGGAAATAAAACTGTCAGAAGATCAGTCTTGCAGAAAAAATAATCTTTTAAAAAGCTCTTTGTTATAAGTTTTTTTCTGAGACAAAATCTTATCATTTTACGACACTCAGACATTTTTAGTTATATACTATATGTTTTATGTATGTATATAGACACATATCTACATACATATACATACATATGCACACACATATACGTATATATATATACATATATGTATATATATATACATATATGTATATATATATCTTTGAATTTTAAAGCTTTAGCCTCAAAATACTCTACTGTGTATTGGTTGTAGTAACAATAACCTAGAGACAGGCTGATTATCATCAGAAAGAAGTTGGTATGTCTACAATATGGAATATCATGCAACTATTAAAAAAGTAAGTTACATCTGCTTGTATTATCCTTGTAGAATGTCTATGACACCCATTTTTGTAAAAAAAAAAATCAAAAGGAAATAAATGATATAATATACATACACACACCACAAACATACACAACTGATTATATAAAATAATAAATACATGTCTTTAAGAGCATAGAAAGCTGTTTGGCATGATACACATCAAACTATGATTGGCTATCTCAAGAAGGGTGGAGAATTACTACTTTTTTATTTATTCATTTTATTTTTTGACCTAACATCCATATATTATATATAATTTATAAAAACTAATAAATCAAACCATATCAGAAGAAGGAGGCCTTGAAAATAATTTTAATAACTATGAATAACTGAATGATAACTCTTTGAAGACTCAGCTAGTTTCCTAAACAAAAATTTCATTTTAACTATGTGGTGGATGTATCATATATCAAAATTAACTACACTTGGCTTTTACCAGTTCCTCGTGTGATGGTTAGGGCTGAAATGGAATCTGTTATTAAATTGACATCATGTCAGTTCTGTTTCTTAAAAATAAGTTTAAGCATGTTACCCATTAGACATATACTGATTGACATTTGGTTGATTTCTTTCCTTCTTTCTTTTTTTAAATTATAATTGGCATACAATATATTAGTTTCAGGTATATGACTTAGTAATTCAACATTTATATACCTTACGATATGATCACCACAATAAGTCTAGTACCCATCTATCACCATGCAAAGTTATTACAATATTTTTTACTGTTTTCCCTACGTTATAAATTACATCCCCATGACTTATTTATTTGATTACTGAAAGTTTGTACCTCTTATTCTCTTTTACCTTTTTCATTCATTCCCTAATCTTCCTCCCCTCTGGGAACCATCAGTTAGTTTGTTTTTTGTAGCTATGTCTGTTTCTGTTTTGTTTGTTCATTTATTTTGTTTTATAAATTTCACATATAAGTGAAATTATATGGTATTTGTCTGACTTATTTCACTTAGCATAATACCTTCTAGGTCCATCTATGTTGTCAATGGCAAAATTTCATTCTTTTTTATGACTGAGTAATCTATTATATATACACCACTCTTCTTTATCATTCAGCTATCTTTGGACAACTAGGTTGCTTCCTAGTTGTGGCTATTATAAATAATGCTGCAATAAATGTAAGAATGCATATTTTGGCTATTATAAATAATGCTGCAATAAATGTAAGAATGCATATATCTTTTTATTTTCTTCAGATAAATACCCAGAAGTAGGATTGCTGTGTCATATGGTAGTTCTATTTTTAATTTTTTGTGGAACCTTCATAGTGTTTTCTGTAGTGGCAGCACCAATCCCACCAACAGTGCACAAGGGTTCCCTTTGTTCCATATCCCTGACAACACTGTTATTTACTGACTTTTAGATAATAGCCATTCTGACAGGTATGAGGTGACATCCAATTGTGGTTTTGATTTGCATTTTTCTAACGATTAGTGATATTGAATATCTTATGTCTATTAGCCATCTGTATGTCTTCTTTGGAGAAATGTCTATTCAGGTCCTCTGCCCACTTTTTAATGGGTATTTATTTTTTTTAATGGATGTTGAGCTATATGAGTTCTTTAAATATTTTGGATATTAACCTTATTAACTTATCACATATATTATTTGCATATATCTTCTTCCATTCAAAAAGCTATCTTTTTGTTTTGTGGATGGTTTCCTTCATTGTGCAAAAACTTAGTAGTTTGTTGATTTCTTTATAAAGAACATTCATTTAAATGTGAGGAAAGTTAATATTTAGATCCTGAAATTTTTACAATTTAGAATGGCAATTTAAAAGCTAATCTTGCTTTTAAATGGCTACTACAGATTGTAAGGAGACACTGTTATGAACAGTTTCTATTTCAAGAAACATATAGTGAATGTCCTAAAGTTGGATAATTATGGAAATCCATTCAGAACAGTGGTTAACAAGCAAAGCAGCAAATATGGGAAGATCAGGCCCAACTTTTAGAAGGTTTTCAATATATTTCAACTGTAAATGAATTGAATGAACCACAAAACATATAGGTTGTCATTTTCAGCTTAAGTAACGTAGATCATAATTTTAAAAATTGATAGGCAAAGATCAAGTATTTACATATAAGTAATAGACTATTATGTTCTGGTCTCTTTCCTACCTCTTCACAACCTCCAAACTCTACCTCACACTGAACTTTGCTGACTGCATTTTCTAAAAGAGTACAGATTTCATGCATATTTCTTTTCTTATTTGGTGGAATCACTTTCTATTTTGACAGCTCAAGGGGTAAATGATAATGTAACCCATTTCCCTGAAATCAAGGCTTCCATTTTGTATAACACAATGAATTTTTTAAACAGGAAAAGGAAAAGGAAGAATTTAATTAGTGGGGAAGTTTGAAAATATACTTTAAAAAATATCCAGGAAAGGAATAAGGGCATTTGACATCCTCTAGAAATCTTTTCTATATAACTGAAACATATGAGAAAAGCAGATGTTACCAATGGAAAGTGCAAAGCTGAAATGCCCTACAACTGCCCAACAAAACCACTGAGAGTAGTTCATGGACTCCAGGATATTCCTCTATCAGGAGAGGTCTCTGGAAATCCTAATAAATGTAGACAGTCCTTCAGTACAAAGATTATGATATTAGGTCTAGGAATACACATTTAAGGAATTGGTTTCTTTAAAGGAGAGGCCAAGGATACATTAGTACCCAAGAATAAAGCCAAGTCAGTATTAGAGTAAACCCAGATTTATTTTCCATAATCGAATGTTTCCAATTTGTGACACTAGATTCTATAGTTTTGAAATGACCAGGACTCATGCAATCCAAGATTTTTTTAGACCACTTTAAACCCTAGTTGGATTCTATAGCCTGTTGTCAGACAAAAGAATATTGGTCTAATAATTATTTTCTTTTCATAGCTCAATTATCAACACAGAAAGAAAAGGATACATATGACTACAGCACAATAATACTTTATAAATGTTATTTCCACAGGTGTTTTGAAAGGCAAAAGATGAAAGGCAGAAAATAATGCACAAAATATCTGAAACTGTGCATCTGAGAAATATAGAGAAAGTGAACTCTTAACACGTAGGAAAAAGTTGTAAAGTTTAGTGATGAGATTTCATAAGTTACAGAAATTACTTACAGAAATTACTAAAGAAAGTAAAAAGAATCTATTAAACTTACTTGTATTTCTTTTTTCTCATCCACATAAGTGGAAAATAAAGAACTATTTTTCTACATAAAATTTTTAAAATGTATAAATGTAATGGGGTTTAACACTATTAACAATTTTTTTCCCTAATGTCAAAAGCAGTCTCCTTTGCTTACACCCAGAACTGCCTTTTTAAGGTGTAAACATTTATGAATTTTTACTCGAACTGTTTAAATATGAATAATTATAAACAATCATTATTATTTATTGGTCAACATTCCATAATGCTTCCAAAATAGCAAATAAGCTAATCTTTTAAATTAATTGTGCCTGTTTGCATGGCTATAATGCTGGCTATTGAATAGGCTACTCATTTTAGAGTAGCCATTGTTATAAGTATTTATAGATTTTGTCTATTTTGATATTCAAAACCAGGACATTGAATAACTTGTCAAAATTATACAGCTACTGTGTAGCAGAGCCCAGATTCAAACCTAAACCAGGCTAACTCTAAAGCTGTCCCCTTTCTCCTTAATTGCACTGCTTTCTGAAGTGACTTGAAATATAAATGCTGAAAGAACTAGCTCCTTTTTTGTATACATGTTTATAACATCTTATAAATAATATGAACCTCCAGTGTTTTGTAAGTAATAGTGACTCAAAAAATAATTCCTGGATGAATAAATGAATGAGTGAATAAATGGTCAACTAACTCATTTCTAGAATCAGGCAGATCATCTCTCAACTTGCCCAGATAGATATTGTATTTTTAAATATCTTCAGAGAAGCATAATCCACAGTTTCACTTAGTAACCAATTTCTACTAATTTTTAAAAATTATTTTCAGTATCTTAAAAAAACTGAATAGCTAAGTACTTAATGAAATTCCAAACAAATGAAGCTTGTCAATTTGATATGGAAGAAAATAGTGAATTCTTTGGAGATCTTTTGTTTGCAATCTTAAAAATAAAATAAAACAAAGAAAAAGTTATCTAGGTGATAATATTGCTTAGAAATATGAAATTTAATTCTTTTTCTAATAAAAATATAAGAATGCTTAGCCAGCTAATATCAACATTTTTTAAAATCTCACAGAATTGCTCACCTTTTTTAAAAAAATTTATCACCAAGAATAGATAATCATAAATAGAATCAGCTGAATTATTTCTAAACCTAAAAAAGAAAAATGTTGTCCAGTAATTCACTTGTAAGTCAGCAGTCTGAAAAATACTTCATACATTTTAGCCATTGTATGCTACATTATGCCACAGCTCAGAAGTGAGCAAAGTAGATCAAGTGACAGAAATAACTCTCTTGTCCAAACATGATAGTTTGCCATTAAAGAGAAATACTCTTGATTTTATCCCAAGGCCTTCTTCAGAGGTGGGCTGTGTCATGATATGAATCATTCTACACCTGCTCACCTTTGAAACTATGCTCAAAGATAGCCTCTTTGGGGAATCTCCCTGATCGACTCTCACCAACCCCTCCAAGCAGAGCAGTCACTGACCTTTTCTATAACTCAGAGGACTCCGATAAAGCTTATTTCATTAGATTGTAACAAGTATGTGTTTTCTTTACTCTATTATGGAAATTTTCGCTGGAGAAAGGATATCTTAGTCATTATTCAAATATTTAAAGATAGGTTGTTCTTCCTACTGTTCTCATTTCTACACTAAACATATATAATACATCTCTTTATTTCCCATGTTGAAGTTTTCCAAGTCCCTTACACATCCTATTCATCCTACTCTGGCTGCTTTTTGCTTGGCAGATACCCCCATGACTCAAAAATAGCATCAGACATTGGAATCAAATCTATTTATTTGAGACTGGCCTATAGAGTTCTCCAAAGTTTATATTCTTATGAGTCCTTGAATGTAAAACCATCTTATAAAATATTTCTCTAAACAACTTAGCATCTTGGATAGTATACAAGATAAAATAAAACATTCAGCAGGCATATATGAAGTAGCTCCTATGTTCCAGGAACTGTGCTAGCTAGTATAGAAGGCAGGCTTTGCAGACTACACATATTTATATGGTTCTTTTTGAAATTTTTTTAAAAAAATTAACAATTTTTGAAAGATGATTTTTTTACCTATTGATTACATTTTAAAATTTATTTTAAAATAACTAAAATAATAATTTAATTAAAAATGGAAGCCAAACAGTAAAAATAATACCTTTGTCTACCTTTCTACCTGTCTCAGAGTTTGAAAATTCATACTTTTAGAGATGCAGCAGAGAAGTGATGCCTCTGAGTAAAATTTTAGTACACTGCTATTTTTATATGTCAAAATGGATTAAGTTTCCTGAGATATTTCAGGACGATAGTTATAAATTTAAAGATTTTTTTTAAAGGAGAGTATGAAGAGATAAAACAATTTATGGTAAGCTGAAGCAGTGAATGTATTCCATGCAGTGAAAAAAATGTCAGCTTCAGAATTAATCCGAATATCACATATAAAGGAAAAAAAAAAAACAAGTTTACCATTAAATGATCAACTTCAAAATTAATCTGAATATCACGTATAAAGAAAAAAACCAACTTTACTATTAAATGATCAACTGACAACTTGAAGCAGAATATATTGAAATGCATAACATTTTATCATACCTATTTCTTGCAATTCAGAGAAACCATAAAGAATATCATCTAAATCTGTAATTTAATGCATAACACTGTAACACATTTCTAAAGTAAGTTTGAAAATGAGTCAACCTAGGAGTCTGAGTGACATTTTGTCACTGATTAAAGCAAATGCTGTCTCTGTTAAGATCTTATATATAATAAAAACACAGTATAAGTTTAGAAAAATTTGAGAATTTTATCACCTTAACATCAGAGTGTTAATGCATATGTAACCACAAATATTTGAACTATTTCTTTCAAATGAAAGAAAAGGTGCCCGAAAACTGTCTTATTTGCTCAGGTGAATTAAATAATGTCAGATCTATGAGTGATGTGCTTATCATTAGAGGATCTAGATATTCAGAGTTTCATGGGCTAAAACAACATTTTTAATGGTATGAAAATGAAATATTTCAATATTGATGTTTTCCCTGATAGGATTTATTTTCATAGTTGCTCTTTTTCTGTTGGACTAAATGGCTAATGGGTCTTACCTACTTGGGGGCGGGGGGCGGACATGAAAAAGAAGTGTCACTTTAATTAAACACAGCAAAGGTAAAGAAACAAAAGGAGCTTTAAAAATGGACAGATGGGTAAAGATACTGTCTGTTACTTGGGAACTATCTTGTGGTTAACTCACCTGCAATTTTAAGGGCTAAATCTTGATTATTTTCACAGAAAAGCATAGACCGTGCACATGAATGAATGACCACAGGATGGAGGACAAAGGTGAAAACAGGTGAATCTCAATGAACTGTAAGGGCCTAAAATAAAGGGAGATGAGGGGCGGGGAGAAGAGAAAGAGAGAGAGGAAAGAAGAAAGAAAAGAAGGAAGGAAGAGAGGGAGGAAAGAGTGAGGGAGAGGGGAAATGCAAGGATAGGGGGAGGGGAGAGGGAGAGAGAGAAGGAAATAGAAGAAGGAAGGGAAGGGAAGGAAAAGGAAGGAAAGGGAAGGGAAGGGAAAGGAAAGGAAGAAAAGAAAAGAAAAAGAGAAAAGAAAAAAGAAAAGGACATTCTCAAGACATTTATAGATCTTATGGAAATAATTTGATATAGTCTTCACTGACTTTTTTTTAAACTCTGGCATTTTTACATATATTTTTTTAAGTGCTTAATTTCAAAAGGTCAGGGGAGAGCAGGAATTCAGTCCTGGGTGTTCCCATTAGCACGTCCTGCTGCATAAATGTTCTTGGCCTTGAAGGAACTGTGGCTTTACCCACTGTTGCAAGAATGAATGTGAGTTTGAACAGAACAAGAGAAGCAGGCCGAGTGGTAAGGGTTATTTATGACCACTAACCCTGCTGCCATATGGCCAGATTTTTTTCATTTGCTAGGAGAAGCTAAAAAATTATATCATTCTTCTGATACTTAAATGTTGAAAAAAATGTTGTAAGCAACCTGCAGTAAACTAGTTTGCAACTTGTGTGCTTCAATAACAATGACACCTAACCCTTACATAAAACTCTCTTTGTGCCTGGGATATGTTCTGAGTACTTTATATGACTTCATTTCATCTTCCTAACAACCACTTGAAATAAGTCCTATTTTATCCCCACTTTTAAGATGTGTAAACTGAGGCACAGAAATGTCTGTAACTTGCCCAAGGTCACACAACTGGTAAATGGCTGACATAGGATTTGAACCTAGGAATTTTGTTCCAGAGAACACACCTTCCAACACAAGGTACTCCTGTAAGAAATTTCCCCTTCAAAGTGCTGGTTATAAATATTTCATTAACTGTAGAAATGAATTAATGATTCCTGGCACTGTACTGATATATTTCCATGTAATTATTTTTCTAAAGTCATTTTTTTAAATTTGGAGAATTTGTGAACCACTACAATTTCTAAAAGTCCCAATTTGGAGGAGGAGTATTTTAGAAAACTTAAGATTATTATTACTTGTTGAATATTTTCTAAAGGTAAAATATTTTAGAAAAAAAACATTTTTTGGCTACCAATTCTCATTTTGCTTTTCATTAACTTTTTCATTGTGAAATACTGAACTGAAACTAGAAGCCAACCTAAATTAAAAAATTTATTAGATTAAATTCATACTCTTTAAAAATACATTTTTCAAAAATTAGTAGCTCATTTCATATTATGCTTACACTCTTTGAATTTGTATAATTTATTATCTATATTCATGTCAGGATTTATAACTATAACTTAATTAAAATATGAAAAAAGCATAAGAATTAGAGAACGCATATTCCTTGTATAGAAAATGTAGAAATTTTTGGTGCACACCATGCATACATCAGAATATATGGAAGAATTTTCAGCTTTTGTTTCATCTACTACTTTGAGAAATGGAATTCCCAGATTATTCTTTGAGAAAGTTGTAATGTTAAGTAGTCTTAAAATCTATATTCAATTTAGTACCCCAAACCACCAAGACATTCTTCAAAAATTTTAAGAATATATATCAATGTCTTTATTCTGGACATTTTGTTCTGATTCCCAATTTGTTAAAATATAGAGTATCATTTCATAAGTGTTTATTGTGTATTTTTGATGATGCATTAAAATACTAAATAATTACATTTTATGTACTATTTACATTATATGTAATACTACATAATAGTAATATGAGTGTGGGGACGAGTATATGTGGTGGCAAAGCAAAAGTAAACAAGCAGCACTATTTGACAGTTACCTCGGACTCATTTCAGCTTTCCTCAGCTTTATTGAGACGTAATTGACATATTACATTGTATAAGTTTAAGGTGTACAATATGATGATTTGATACACATATGTATTATGAAATGTTTACCACAATAAGATTAGTTAATATATCCTTTACCTCACTTTTATAATTACCATTTTGTTGTTGTTGTTGTTGTTGTTGTTGTTGTTGTTATGGTGAACATTAAAGCTCTACTCCCATAGCAACTTTCAACTACACAATACAATATTGTTAACTGTAGTCACCACGCTGTACATAGATCCCCATAACTTATTTATCTCATAACTGAAAGTTTGTACCCTTTGACCAACATCTACTCATTCTATTCTATTCTTTGTCTCTCTGAGTTCTAGCAACCACCATTCTATTCTGTTTCTCTGAGTTCATTTTTTTCAGATTCTACATATAAAATGAGTGAGATCGTACAGTATTTGTCTTTATCTGACTTATTTCGCTTAACAAATGCCTTCAAGGTCCATCCATGTTATTACAAATGGCAGGAGTTCCTTCTTTTTTATGATTGAATAATATACCTGTGTGTATGTGTATGTGTGTGTGTGTCACATTTTCTCTTAGCCATTCATCTGTTAATGGACACTTGAGTTGTTTCCATGTCTTGGCTATTGTGAATAATGCTGCAATAAACATGGGCATGCAGAGATACCTCTTCAAGATAGTGACTTCATTGTCTCTGTATATGTACCCAAATGTGAAATTGCTGAATCATATTGTAGTTCTATTTATAATTTTTTGAGGAACTTTCATACTGCTTTCCACAGTGGCTCTACCAATTAACATGTAAACTGGTACAGATTCTCAAGCTTTCATTCCAAGGTCTATGGTGAACCTCAGAGTTTTCACAGACATAGTTACTCACAAGTGGTTTTTCCTTGCCCTTGAATGGTATGCACTGTTTTCAGAAGGTTGACTATTCACCCCCACTACAAAAAAAAAATTGTGTAAGCCTGTCCCATCATTTCTACAGGCCTCACCCATATCTCTTGAATTTGCATCCACACCTTCCAGAGATGTAATTGTAAGGAAGACATCTGAAAATTCCCTCCTAATAAAATGATCCTCCACCAGGTCCAACAATTTTTAAAGAACTCTCTCTTGCAGAGTCCCTGCTTGATTAAGAAAGGAACGTCTACATTCAGTGTTCACGGGAAATAGGTCCTTCATTCTTCTCTTAAAAAGCTATTTCTTTTTCACTATTAAATCTCCATCTGTTCCTAATATTTACTATGGGCTCAACACTATTCTTTCCAAATCTAGATATCTGGCTTACCCCAGATCCAAAATTCTCCTACTTCCCTAACATAAGGTAATGGGAAGTATTAGTAAACCCAAACATATACGCACAATAGAAAATAGTGCTCTGCCCTAGAATTTCCACTCTCTCCCTTACCCCATGCAGTTTCATCCACCAAAAAGTTGGTCATTTTTATTATACTAAAATCTAAACATTTGAATCACTCCTACTACCTTCTTCTCTGACCTGGATATTGCCAACACTGAAGGAAAAGCGAGAAGTCTGCGGAAGTCGTTAAAAACTTGGTGAACTTTCAGACCATCAGTTGATTTTCTTCCAGCTGAGCTGGGACCATGGAGACACAGTGAACAGCACAGGAAGCCAGGCTTAGCTAGGTAGCACAGAGGTCTTAGATAAACCAAACAAACCAGGGCTTTGTGAGGTGACAAAAAGGAAATGAGCAAAGTCACACCCTAAGCCCATCAACCAGGCAGTCTAGTGAGCAGGAAACAAAGCCAGGAGACCAGTAGCCTTCAATGGTGAGAATATACTGCACAGATGATCAGGAGGGAGCTCCAGTTATGCTCTGTCTTTTCAACCACTTTGATGTATTTTGGTTGCCTGGAGCTAGGCGCTAAGAAATCAAGAGAAGGTCCTTCTCACTTTTGAACTTATGGCAAACATAGCATGTGACTTGCTAAAGCTCTTTTTAAAAATAACATGAATCTGTTCTTACAAAGTATTTCCTGATATGAACAGAGAGATCTGTAAGTTGCTGCTAACAGTAAGTACTATTTATTTCAGAAGCAGAAAAAAAATGAAAGACAACTTAAGATTTAGCATTCCTCCCAGAATCTTTTTGTCACTTAGCAAGGATCAACCCAAGCCTTTGGAAGTTGACCACTTGTTCCTGTTCTCAAAATGTAGAAGTACTTTGTTGATAATGAGGACCATGAAAGAATTTTCAACCAGAATGCTTCTTGAACACTTAATAATATCTAAACATAAGGAAATTACTTCTAATCTAAAAATTAAGTTAATGTTGAATAGAGCAGAGAAACAGAATAATTTACAAACAATTGATAATTAAATTACAGAATAAAAATTTTTTGCAATGGGCATTTAGGTAAAAAAGTTGTATATTTTTCCTAATAGGATAAAATGTCTAGGCAATGTTTCGTGAATGATACATAGGAAAATCTAATTGGAGTATAAGCAAAGCATAATAGCCAAGACACCTTCAATTCCCAGAAACAATCAAAGAAGAAAGAGGAATGAGTGTGGTGTATGAGAGAGAATGAATGAAATCAGTCTGGGCAAAGTAGTCTGCATATATTAGGAAGCAATGAAAAATAAACTTGTATAGTTCAGGTAGTCCCAGACTTATATGTGTGGATGAGAAACTTGAAATTGATAGGTCAAGATGACATTATAGTTTCTATAACTGTGGGTGACACAACGGAAAGGTTGTTTTAGGAAGCTGTGCATGTTGGGTTTGGGGAAAGATGAGTTAATTTATGCATTTTAGCTCTAACTCAAAATCCATAATTAAGGTATGTTATCATAAGGATCTGACCAATAGTGGGATACTTAAAAAAGAAAAGATGATTTTGGGAAGCATTGAAAAAGGAGATGACAGACTAGATAATAGAAGAATAAAACAAACATATCAAATATAACTCCAACAATCTTTTATAAATACATAGATGCCTATACATGACTACCAGAAAACTACTGAGAGATATGGAGAGGCTGAGAAGTGGGGAATTGGGTAGGGGCAGAGGGGTGCAGGTATGATGTACTCTAATTTACTTTTCATGTTTATTATAATTCAAAGCAGTAACTATTGGCACTCGAAACTGTCCCTAGTTGGTATTAAAGAAAGCAACATTCTAGTTCCGAGGAGCTAGACTGTTAAGTAAAACAAACACAAATAAAACTAAATGTAAAAATTGCGATAATGAATAAATGATATTTTTATCACTGATAGACTTGAAAATAATGGAATGACACAGGAAGTGGGGGCAGTGGATTAAAAAGTCACAACTGGAAAGCAGGATGCTAAATCTTGAGTTATGCGTTGAGAGATTAGAGATAGAGAAGGAGGAACTGAGGTGGAGCCAACCATAGTTGGAATCTGCTGAGCTGTCGGAATGTGGCCTGTGGCTGGGGAGGCAACAGAAGTAAAAGCAATACTAAGTGACAAAAACAGCAGTTGGAAAAAGCCTGCCTTAAAGAGAGGTTTGCAACACACAAGCCTACAATTACTAACTAGTAAGTAAAGTAGAGGGAACCTGACAGGTACTATTTCTCCTGCTTTCTAACATAAACATTATCCTGTACTCATAAAGTGTTTGTTCTCCTCCTAGTCTCTGCAGAGATGGAGACCTTGTTGGCAGTCTCTGTTCTATTTAAAAACAGCAAGAACAACAAAAACACTTGTAATAAACACTTCTTGAAAAATGTCAGTTGTTTGAGTTGCTATGGAAAGTGTTACATTGGGAAAAAAATTAACTAAAGCAGATATAAAATTCTGCTTTTTAATCTATACAGTTCCAAGTCGGGGGTGAGGGGAGCGAGGAAGGGAGTAAGAAGGTGGCAGAGAACAAAATAATAAAAACAAAAATTAGGTTTCTGTACAAACCAGCACAGAAATGAGATTCTGCTACAAAGTAAAGGGAGTGAGCACAAGATTAATCAGTGACAATTATGAGCTCTGCAGAGCATATAATGAGATTCAGTACTAGGATCTCAAAGTTGACAACAGCTACTAACCATGTGCTCTCTACTAGAGCATATAAACTTAATTTTTTAAGTACCATAGCATGTATTACAGTGTTTAGTGCCTGGGTTCAAATCCTGGCTTCTTTATTATTTCAAAGCCAAGAAAGTTATTGAATTGCCCTATGTTCTAATTGCCTCATCTGTGAAATGGAAGTAATATTATTATCTACCTCATCCAGTTGTTGTTAGAATTAATTAAGATAATATCTCTAAGTCACTTAGCACACTGTCCCATAGCAAGACCTTATTAAGTGTAATACAGTTACTATTAGGAGAATTTATTTTTACCTGATTAAAGAAGACTATTGGCAAATATCTGTCTTCCCAATTAATATTTCTGAAATGGAGATGCTATGTGTGATAATTAGCCTTTTGAGTCTCTTCAGATGATCCTTGAGAAAGGATTATCAGTTATTGACATTTTTAAGTCCTTTCCAATTTCTTTTATTCTTTGGAAAGACATTTTAGGCCTAATAGATATTTAATATTATCTTATAGATAATTAACATCTCTTTCACACTATGAGTTGTTTGGCTGTGATATATTCTACATCATTAACTGAGTACCTGCCATGTTTGAGAGATTGAAGCAGTGATATAGTTTCATGTATGATTTCTCTACATGGTATCAAAACAACTGCTTCCTTGGGAAAAACCAAAAAGTCAATTTACAAATCAAAGTAATGATTTTAAAGACAATTAAAAACTATAAAACTCATTTCATATTAGACTAACTGGTATCTCTTCCATTGTCAAAACACCAATTTATGTATCTAGATTTTTTTATAACATGTATGAGATTTCAAGTTATTACATCATCATACCAACGAATAGATTACTCCAATCATGTGTCCTAAACAAGCAGTACTATTGTATTGTGTCAAAGGATTCTGTATATGTGGAAATACGAGCCACATAGATCCATAATTTAAGAAAGATCAAGACATTTCTCAGTGCTCTCTTTCACTATGGTAACACTAGGCCGTTGTTGGTACATAAAATTGCCACCCACTAACACTTGGGAAAGTCCTTTGTGTTGTTTCCAACAAAGTGTTCAGTAGAAGAAAAATGAAACAAAGAATTTTCAGTAGTGTATGTTAAAAAGTAAGTTGTAGGAACAAGAAAGTGTGGAAATGCATGCACTGTGTTATATTTCCTTATTAATTCCTGTCACTCACATTACCCAAGAATTCTCTCAAACTTAATCATAAAACATATCCTGACCTTTAACAACTAGCAGGGCTGAAATGTTAACCTTCAACAATTTGCAAAATTCTTCTTTAAACACTTCCTCTGAAAAACACATAGCTCAATGTGCTAAAATTGTCTCCTATAATAACCACAGCAGGATCGTAACAAACCCGCTTTTAAAAACCAAATAAAGCCTTCCGTGGGGGCAGTTCACCACTTCCCCTTTTTTAACATGCAGGAACTAATTTAGCTGAGAAGATAAAAGCATGAGCTGCCTACAGATGTACAAGGAAACTAGATCCTAGAACATAAAACGTCTCAGTAGCTGGGTGGTCTGCACATTTTCTGTAAAAAGAGCCTTCTCTGACTTAGAATGCCCACAAAGGGTGTCTGAGATCTGTATATATTTGTATTGAAGTAGACAGAAGGAAGGAAATGCAAACAAAATTAATTTCAATTATAACTATCTATGTATTTTCCAATTAACTAATAATATACCCATTTTTAGTCTAATGCCAATATAAAGATAGCAAGAATTTAGTACTAAGATGAAAGGCCTAAATTTATTTTTGTAATCATTTTTTACTATATATGTATATAAAATCTTTATGTTGTATACCTTAAACTTATACATAGTTATATGTCAATTATATCTCAATGAAACTGGGGAAAAATTTTTATACTGAAAAAGTAATATTAAGGCTATTTTCAAACCACCAATAATATCAGAAGAATAAAGAACCTAGAGTGTTGTGAAATGACCAAAATCTCCCCTTTCTTTCATAGAAAAAAACTCATGATATACCACCTCTTCTATAAACCTTTCTCTCTTTCAGAAAGATGTCATTTGACCCCATTCCAGGTGGTCTAAACATGCATGTAGAATGTGACTTTCGCACCAAAAAACCCATAAAATACACTTATAACTTCCCAACTTCAATTGTTCAGTTTTCTGGTCACCTATTTAATTATATATCTGTGGGATATATTATGTGGACTCTGGTAGATTATAAACAGCAAGAATATTGGCCACAAACCTTATTAACTCAACATATATGTTTTCTAACTGTCATTGTGTAGTAAATGTTTTTGTAGTTTTTCATATTATGACATGAGTGAAGGGAAATACAAATATATAAATTGCAGATTCTGGCCATCCTATCTTGGCTCTTACTAAGAAGTTTTATTGGACTATTTATCAATAAAAGTATGTCACATAAATTTTTCCTCAGATTTTTCTTTTTAAAAAAATATGTAAGACAAATGCAGTTAATCCTATTCTTTAATTAAAAGAAAAAAATGGTAAAAAAAAAAGTCATTTCATTAATAAAGTTTGCATATTTTGATGCAATTTGACAACAATTTTTACTATATTAATGTCACAAATTATTTTTGAAAGGTGAAACTTGAATACCAAATTAAGAGAAAATATGCATACAGGATTTAATTACACAAGAGCAGCCAAGTGCTAGGCAGAATATCAAGTAAGTGATATACATTTCAACATCTTCCCCTTTCTGAAAATTCCATGTGTATCCAACACCCATACTGTTTTCTGACTTCTTAGACACCCCAATGTCATATATCATTATATTTTCCTTCAACCTCCTTCATAAAATTTCTGTACTGGAAAACATTGTATCAAAGTTTTGCTTCCTGTTTACAGATTTTATTTCCTTGGTCCCCACTCTCTAGAAATACATTTAATAGGTATTTTAGGAGATAACATCTTAACTCAAGGAGTTTTGAAATCTTTCAAATTGTGTCAGCTTTCTACATTACTGTTATATCTTTTTGGCTAAAGATCTATGTCTTGTCTAGATATTTTTAAATAAGTTAAAAACTGGAAAAATAGCAGCAACAACAGTTGAGTGGTTGTTTTATGTAGCTAAATAGTAACTTCAACTCTTCTGTACACTAAGCCCATAGTTTCAAGTGTGACAAAATCATGCTATTTTATTTGGTCTTAACATTTTTACTGTCTCTAGAGTTGGCTCTCTCAATACCAATGGCAATGGGAAAAAATAAGTAATTCTCTTTTCTTTAACATCATTCATTCCTCATAGTTAGAGGGAGACTTGTGGGGAAGTAAAGAACTATCAACTCATACTATTTCTTGGACTAGAGAAGGGCCAGCCATTGTAGCACAATGTAGTCCCTTTCTTATTCCGGTAGCTTCTAAGCAGGAACAACCAATTTCTACTCTGCACAAAAATAGGTCTTATGGATTTTTTAAATGGCCACAAATCCTTTCCTTCTCCCTATCCATAGCTTTGCCACATAACTTAGTGGATCCTCCCATCAATATGTGGAACATATTTCTCTACCCCTTAAATCTGGATTGATCATGTGATTTACATTGCTCAATGGTACTTCAGCAAATGTGACATAAGCAGAGGTTTGTTAGTGCTTTGTACTTCAGACTTGCCTTCTTTGTGCTCTGGGAAACTCAGATGCCACATGAATAAGCCCCACTAAATAAGTCTGTTGGATGATGTGAGTAGGTGTGTGGATGATGTGAGCTTGTGTGTGGATGACATGAGCAGGTGTCCTAGGGAATGAGAGACACCTGGACTAGGCAGTCCTGTCACCCCAGCTAACAATGAGTCAATCATCTGACATATGAATGAAGCCATCATGAACTGTGCCCCAGCTGAATTTCTGCTTGAACGTAGACAGAAGAGCGAGAGATAGTCAGCTACACTTGGGAGCCAAGTGATTATATAACCCCAACCAAATTACCAGCAGATAGACTCATAAGCTAAATAGACAATTGACGTTATAGGTCATTAAGTTTTGGTGCAATTCATAACTCAGCAAAAGCTTACTGACTCCATGGGAAGGAAAATAAGACTTGTTTATTAAGGAAACATTTCATTTCTTGGTATGGGTTTGGAGTTTGCTGTCCCTGAAAATTAATTTTTGTATTTGGGAGAGGTGAATATGTTGACCTTTAGCATGTTATAGTTTAATACATGTGTCCACCATTCACATTGGTTCAATTGGCCAAAGGGTAAGCAAACCAAAGACTACAATAAGGTCTTAGGTTTCAACTCTGTCTCTGACCATGCTAAGGACCCTAGAGGCTCTTCTCCAGATAAAGACCTCAGACTGGACAAATGTAGGGAGTGGAGTTACAAGCAGAGAATGGGAGCATTACTGATAATGGGATGACAATTAAAGGAAAAGGTAGTTGGAGATTATCACAGAGAACTGAAGATATTAGAGAGAGGGCAAGGATCTCAGGGACTTAGAATCAACTGGGACTTGAGCAATTCTCATGACAGCATCTTGGGAAGATATTTAGGTATCTTCTCTGTGATACTCTGAGGAAAGTCATTTATTTATCAAGTTTTAAAATATTTTTATACTACTTTATAATCCCCTTTTGAAATGATTCCATATGTACAATAAGACAAATTTTGTAGATTTTCTAAGCCTGGTGTGGTAGCCTTAAGAAAACTGCTAGGAGCAGCTGGAGATAAAAGGCATGATCCTAAAGGGGATTGAAGAGAGTTGGCTAGATGGAACTGTCTTCTCTACTCCTCCTGCATCACACATAAGAGGAAGCTGATTTGTGAGGAAGGCAGGAAGATATCTGGGGGCCAATACCTAGAAACAGATAAAGCTGCCTGCAGTCCAGAATTATTCAGAAGGTGCTAGATAAACAAAATCTCTCTTAAGCAATCAATTGTACATCTTTTTTTCTCCAGAAATAATCTATTTGAAATGATTCCTGGTTGTAAGTTGGAGAGGTTAATGGAAATGAAATATTAAACTAGTATGTAACTAATTTCTTCTTCTTATGAACTTAAGTAATGATCCTCTTTTCTCCTGAAGCACTATTTTTTTCCTTGTATTATAGTTTAAACACACACACACACACACACACACACACACACACATTACACCTTCTGGTATACTGCAAACTATTCAAAAAAGTCACGTGCTAGTCATTAATGAATTCCCCAAGCACCATTTTGAGTAGTTGTTCAATATTCTTTTGTTTTATTTTAATGAACAGATGAACAAATAAATTCCTCCATACCTACTTAATTAACTAATACCTAAGTGAATGAGTTAAATTAATGAAAAAAAATGATTTTACTTCAAGAGTGAAGAGAACTATTGAGGAGTCCTGCCTACAGTGAGGAAAACCTAGAAAAAATGACGTAAGAGTTGGCTTATTAAAACAGGTCTCAAGCAATACCCTTAGTCAGATGCCGTTAGTTCAGAAGAGAATCACACAGCTATTTAGCTTAATAGCTTGTAAGCTTATGAACTTTATTCACTTTAGTAAAGGGGAAAAAATCCACCTTTAAAAACAATTTTTAAATATCTCTCTGCTGTTAATTTAAAGGCAGTTATGTATATTTAATTCTGTACACTAAATATATTTCAGTACAAAGTAGAAACAGGAGGCACTACGTTATAAAACAAAGACAATTCTGGGCTATTTTGAAAGGATAAGAAGAATTAGTTTCCATATAGGTATCAATTTAGTTTGCTTGATAGGAAATGTGCTACTTTAATTCTCCATCTTTCCTCTACCCTGGACAGTCTTGCTCCATCCTTCTTCATGCTTTGGGAAAATTCCAAGTATATCATGAGATGAATAGGAAGGGTTCTAAAAATTCACACCTCTGAATGAGGTGAGAAGAGAATCTTTCATAATCTCAATATATAAGAATCTGAATTAAGTTATTTAAAAATAAACTTACATAGCAGTCATTTCAAGTTCTCTAGAATAATAACACGGACTAAATTGTCTCTTCCAAGCGATCCATAAGCAAAATACAGGAATTGGTTTACGCTTATGCATTTCCCTGTCTCTCTAAAATTATAACCTCCAAACTTTCTGATTTTGTTCCTGTAAGAAATTCAAAGACTTTGTATCTTGCCTTTGGCATTAATTCAAGAAATAACTCAGACACCTTCTCAAATGTATAGACCTTTCTAAAATGGCACAAGGCAGATTTAAATGGCTACAATTTCAAAGCTGAGCAAAAAAAGATTAAATGTTCATACTACAGATTGAACATCTAAAGAGATTTTAGAGTAAATTCCCTTTGAAAATTCTGCCCTTGAGAGATAGTTCACTTTTCATCACGCATTTAGATTTTCATTTCATTTTTGCTACTCTCACAGAACATTCTGAAACTATTTCTTCTCTTGTGGTTACATGTTAACACTTGATCTAATAGTGGAAACCACTTTTTTCCCCTTATCTTAAACATAAGCACAATCTGAATAAGTTAATTTTATTTCCCTCCTGTTGTGAAAGTTCAGTCCAAATGTCTATAAACAGATTGCCAAGTTTTCTCTCCTATGTTTAGATTTGAACAATTCATTCTTCACAAATACAGATTTAAAAATTATTGCCACAAATCCTTTAAAGAAACCTATTACATTTCATTTTGAATGACTGCAATTTGTTGGAACAGCAAGCAGTAAGACTACATATATTTGCATTTATACTGAAAAATTATGTAATTCTGTTTTACTAGCAATTTAGTAACATATTATACCACATTGATCCTGCTGGAATTACAAAATGTAGTCTTTCATAAAATGCTGAATTTTTCTGCAATGTTTTTAGATAATAGTCTTTAAATTTTGACTAACATGAGCCATAATCTAGCACCTAGTTCTTTGCTAAGTAAAGACCATAGAGTCTTTAATGAAATTGCCTAAAGTTGCAGTAAAAGAGAAAAAGAAGGAAAAAAGTAAAGAAAGAAAATAAAAGAGCAGTAAAAGAGAGAAATAGAGAATTCCCTCCCCATAATGGAGTGAGAACAGTTCTGAATTTTCAACTGAGGCTTCCACAAAATCTTTTTTTATATACAATCATCTCTTAAACTTATGTCTCTGACGTGAAAAAGCAGAGACCTCTTAAGTAGAAACTATAAGTATGGCCAACCACAGAATCACGAACTGCATCAGCTATATTAAAAGCCTTTATTAAAGCACACTGTAGACTAAGGATTATCTTAAGACATATCTATGAAGGACAATGTCATCTCAAAATGGTTTATGGTGAACAAACTCCAGTTATCTGATATGTTATTTTTCACAGAAAAATCACAAAGAAAGCTGTAAACATTAAAAGTCAACAGGATCATCTACAATAAAGATGTTCTGAAAAGCAGATCTTAATATAAGATTTATGCCATTGTGTTTTATGAGGTGGGAAAAGGAGGCTTTAAATTAAAAAAAAAATTATTTCGATAATTTAAAGCAGCTTGAATCTCAATTGAATGGACTAGAATTTATGGAGTATTACTGAAGGGTGTTTAATGGATCTAGTGCTTTTGACGTATGGCCTTTAAACTTGTTTTTAGCCATGGAACTAGTTCAAATGAGAAAGAAAAAGATTGGCTCTGATCCCTAGAGCTGCCCTAATATCTGATAATCTTCCAGTTTCCATCTATGTGCATCCTTAAAATCCTTAATTAAAGTCTCAGCAGAACAGAGGGAGAAAAGGAAAGGACTAAGAGAAAAAGGTAGAGAGATGCTGGCAAATTGACTATCATTATCCCAGGTGATCTTAAATGTCTCTTGGGAAAATCTATCACAAATCTCAATCCTTGCTCCACCCCTCCACTCCAGTCCAGCTAATCATACTTGAGAAGCCTCACCCAAATTTTTGAAATCTTTATTTCTATTTTCCTCTCTGACCACAGAACTTTTTCCTGGCAGCTCTGTCATTCCCCTCATTCATGTTTCTGCCTATGGAAACAACTATTTCCTCTAAATCAAAGCTTCCTGGAGGAATCACTGCCATCCCTAGCCTGTATAGATCTCATAAATTGCTTACTGCAGTGCTTCACAATCATTTGCATTATGTAATACAAAATATGACGTTTTTGTTTTCGTATTTTAATTAAGTGTGCCATTGTATTTTAACATTTTAAATGCTCCAGGCTACTTATGCCACTGGAGGTAACAAACCTCAGAGCTCTGGCTATTCTGGCCCTGCTCAGCCCTTAGAACAGGGCTCCCCATCCATGGCCTGTTAGGAACCAGGCCACACAGCAGGAGGTGAGCGTCAGGCTAGTAAAAGAAGCTTCATCTGTATTTGCAGCTGCAGCCTGACGCTAACAACACCGCCTCAGCTCCACCTCAGATCAGCAGGCATTAGATTCTCATAGTAACACTGGTCCCTGGTGCCAAAAGGTTGGGGACCTCTTCCTTAGAGGATTAAATGTTCTCAGTACATCAGTGTGCTGTAGCTACAGAAGACAGTTCAAGTTTTTGAGGAGGTATAAATCTAGGAGGCTCTGACAAACTTTTGTTAATACCCTCAAATCCCTTACCCCTTTATCCTCCCAACCAACTTGCCCTCAGTCCTAGAACAATATATTTATTTAACTATGGCCTTCCTCTGTCCCTGAATCTAACTTATTGTGTGCTCTAGAGAAAATCACACAGTAATGGGAACTGGTACCAAAAAAAGAAATGTCATAGTTTCTTAATTTCAGATGGGATTTCAAGACCATTTGGCAATCCTTTGATGGGCTTTTAAGCAACTCTCTCTCTCAAATTCCCCATGACAGCATTTTAAACCTTCACTATACTCTT
Organism: Eidolon dupreanum; assembly: GCA_028627145.1. Classification (NCBI taxonomy): domain Eukaryota; kingdom Metazoa; phylum Chordata; class Mammalia; order Chiroptera; family Pteropodidae; genus Eidolon; species Eidolon dupreanum. The sequence continues at coordinate 55,843,891 of CM053501.1, read as the reverse complement.
GAAGATCTTGATCCTTACTCCTTGAAGACTCTTAGGCCCCTTTCACAGAGAAATATAGGCCATCAGGTAGGGACTCTCTCAACTTTCCTAGACATACTTGCCCCAAATCCTGGAACTCCATGTTCTCTCAGAGTTCAGTGGAAGAGATGCCCAACTGCTAATTCCTCCAAACCTCTCTCTAGATCCCACCTTCTCTGAATTCCTTGAGAAATGTTGTTTTATAGATTATCTACATCCTTTCTTACATTTAGATGCATCTTTTCTATTGGTTCTTTCTTAATCTAATATTTATTAAAAAGACTTTATTAAATTTACATTCCCCTATTTCTCTCCTTCCCACAATATCCAAGCTTCATGAAAGAAACAGATGACACTTATTATCTCTTCTTCACCTCCTATTTGCTCCTCAAATGACAATGTTTCTGCCTCCCTTCAATTAACTGAATCTGCTCCTGTCAAGATCACTAATAACCTTGTAATTCCTCAGTCCATTATACATCTTCAGTCCTGAGCTTCCTGCCCTTTATGTTAGCTTTTGAGACTCTTGACTCCCTTTATCAAACTCATACCTCTCTTGCTATTTGTGATACACTCTTCTCTGATTTTATTTTTTACCTCTCCAGATGTTCCTCTTCAACTTCTGTTTCAAGTCCCCCTTTTTCTATCATCACTCTCCTTTAAAAGTTAATATGCTTCAGATTTCATAATGAGTCATCTTTTCTCACATGGTATACTTTCTCTGCAGTTTGGAAGTAATATAACTTCCTAGTTTAAATGCCACCTATAGTCACTTTAAAACCTTTTCTTCCTTTTCTCCATGATTGTGATACAAACATGTTGAGGGTAGAGAATTCTTTTTTAATTCATCATTGTATTTCCAACATCTAGCTTTACATAATCAATAAATATTTGTAGAATGAAGGGATTCACATCTGTATTTTTATTCTAGACCTCACATTTAAGTTCCCAAGATTTTTTTTTTATCACACTGTGTATTCTCCCTTTCCATTCAGATGTTCCCCAGATGTCACAAGCACATACTTCACCCTGAACTCATCACTCTTCTACATGTTTACATAATACCTCCTCAGCTGATGAGTGAGCCAAGGTGATCACCAGCATTTGTATCCCTGTATAGCTTTGTGTTTCCATGCTGTAGAAGTTAACAATTTTGAAAAAGAAGTTATATTGCAAGAATAATATTTCAGAATTTAGTGATTCATACAGGTGTATGAATATAACCCTTAAAAATATATCCAGGGCTTACTGATCTTGTAGTATACCATAAACCCACACCTACTTATATTTGAATATCTGCTTCTTAATCTGTTTGAAAATACTGTCATCCTCCCTCAATTACTCCTCTTAAAAAAGTAATAGGCGAGCTTCTTTCATGGAGGTCTTCTTGGTTTTTGCCCTCCCATTCCCAGACAGGAGTGGGTCCAGATGCCACCTGTCCAGAATTCTGAAGGCTTGCCTTGCTCATAGAATGTATCACCTACTATAAGAATTACCTATTGATTTCTTTTTTTTTCCTCCACTAGATAGTAAACTTCTAGAGGGCAAGAAGGTTGTTCTTCTCTCCTATATTCTATATCTCCAAAGAAAAGCACTATACCTGGCACAGTGTCAGTACTTAGTCAATAAATTTGAGAAAATAATAATGGCAAGTTAAGGGTTTTGTTGATGGGATTGAATGGAAAGAATAAATTATGCACAATTAAATAGATTAATATGCTAAACATAAGTTTTCATCTGGAATACAGTTTATATTCTTATATTTGCTAATCTTTTAAAGGGTCAATAAGTTTATCATTATTAAACTTAATAAGGAGAAGTATAATAAAGCATAGTTATTTAGTCAAGTGTCATAGTCACCTAGATTTGTTAGTGGTTCCACAGTTCTCCATAGTGACATGTTAAGTTTTCACCTACATTTTTTTTGTTGGCACTCTCATTTCTGCCTGAAATTTCTATGTTTTCTCCTGTGTCCCACCTGGAATGTGATCCTGATGACTAGAATTCTGGCAGCCATGTGGGGGCCTTAAGAAAAAGACTAAAAGAATTACAGAGACCCCATCTTGACATTTTTCAATCACTGAACCAGCACTTACCTACCTCCAGACTTCTCATTGCAAGAGAAAAACAAGCCTTAATATGTTCAAGTGTCTATGACTAATAGTCATATTAGTTATATTAGTGATATTTCTAACTGACAGAATAGCCAACTACCTGATATTATTCAAAGCATTTTGAGACATTCCTATTATCTACATTCTGCCTGTACTGTCTTTGATCTCTTTCAAAATATGAATGCCTCTAGAATTATTAACACTTAAACCTGAGACTTTCATCTTTTCAGCAAACTTTTGTATCTTGTTTATTAAGTTGCTCGAGACTTTGCTAGGGATCTAAAAGTAAATAAGACACAATCCAATGATAAAGCCATTCCTAAAAACTAACATTGAAAATAAAGTCTAGGTACTCAGAAAGACGTGTGGGCTTGTGTTATTGAGACATGAGTAAGGTAAACCAAATTCATTATGGTGAATAAGGGAAGATTTCTCTGAGGAATTTCCATTTCATTTGCATAGTCAGAACCTGTAAGAGTTAGAGTGCTTGGGGGTCAGGGCAGTATAAGAGGGAAGAAGTCAGCAGGGGGGAAATTCTAGGCCCCCTAAATGTGGGAAATAATGGTTATTTCAGCCTGAATGACCCATAAGGTAACCATAGGGTGTTATAGGGGGGGAAAAGAGTGTTGTGTACAATTTTATGCTGGAAGTTAAAAAAAGCCAAAGAAGTCTTCTAACACATATTATGACATTATTAATTTTCATTTTTAAAAGATTATATATTTTTCAGTAAAGTGTAAAAAGAATTACATGAGAATAAGACCATCCTAAAAAGAAGTTATTTTAGAAACCCAAGTAAATGGTGATAAAGGCCTATGGCAATAGCAGAGGCTGTAATAGTGTAGTTAGTAAGGGGGTGACTATTGAAAAATTACTTATGAGATTAGATGAACAGGTTTTGGTAACCAAAAGCATTTGAAAACTGTACAAACAGAGAGGTTGAGAATGCTGCCTAGGTTCCTCACTTGAGCAATAATAATACTATAACTACCCATACCAAATTTTTAACAGATTCCAAATAAGTGGAAAAGTTGAGTTTTAAACAATTTTAAGCCGCTATGACTCCAAAGCCTCTAGATAAACCAGCACTGCCTTCCACCACCAAGTAGCCAACGTCAATATACACCAATATGAGAAAAAAGCATTTTGTTGGGGAAGGACGGAGAAAATAGATTCACCTCATTTATTTTTATTTTTTGCATATTTTATAAAAAGACAGTTTTACTGTAAAATTTCTCACAGTATTTCCAAAATCTTTTCAACTCACTGTGAGGGAGAACACTTTCTGATGGCAATATTAGAGGTTTAGAAATAGTATATGGCCAGACAGATGACATGAAAGCCCATAACAGGGACTTAGATATGCCTATATAGGGTTAAATATAAGTGATCAGTTTCAAATGTTTCCTCTAAAAAATAAGTATTCTGGTGCCAATGCTATTTCATTGTGCTCTCATTTCTCTCTCTTCTCTTATCAAGCCAGAATTTCCAGTCATTAGTCACTATGGAATGTGGGATTCTCTCAAATGAGGTTTCAACCTGACACCATCACTATTTCACCTTTTCATAGCTGAAATAATGTGAGGCATCCACATAACAACTAACACTAGAGATGTGTAAATAATCTGCCACAGGCCGTTAGTGATTAGGATTGTTTGTCTAAAAATGTCCTTAGGTCAGCCAGCAGGATGCTGTTCTTCTAACCTCTTCCCATTCTAGTTTTGTTTTGTTTTGTTTTTTTCCATTTGCTGACTTCTCACAGGATGTGATTTCAACTGCATGTCATAGAACCATGAAGAACTTTTTAGAATTAATCGAGACCATATAGTACAGTCCATATTTCATTCATCCTTAATTCTCAAATGAAGTCTGTTGATAATGTTTATAAAAGAAGTCTGCATAGCTACTAATAATAATCCCTTGTTCCTCAAAAGATGACTTCTCAGTCGTAGAAACATGTCTTAACTTTTTTCTTAATCTTTCTTCAAAGTAGCACTACTCATAAGAAAAGAACAGCTGGTTTAATCCCAGGAAGAATGAAGGGAATCCTTAACTGTCTAAATTTGCTTATCTCCTGAAATATCAAATATTTGAAACTGCTTCAGCTGATCCCCAATCTAACACACCCATGCAGACAAAAATCACTGAAAATGAAAATCCTGCACTATTTTTAATGTGTATTTTATTCACTATACTGATAATTTTTTTTAAAAAGTATCACTAATTCAGCCACAAATTGCTGGCTGTCAAAAAATGGCATATTAATCTTCTGATAAAATGACACAACATGAAATACATCTTTGAAAATAGGCTGCTATTTAAATTGTGGAGCTACACATCTTAGGGAGCAATACTATTAATTGGAAAATGTCCTAAAAATGATCATAATGTGCTGCAACAATAGAGTATCCAGTTACGTTTTTACTACAAAAAGAATAATGTAAAATAATGCTAATTTTCTATTCAGTCTATACAAACTATTATGTGTATTTTTCATGTGGGAAAATATTTGTTTTTCTGGCCTAGCTGTAGCAGAAATGCTGCCATTCTGAAACCTCCATTTTAGTAAAATTCTTTATACAGTTCTTTAACTTGAATTCTAACACTATCATATTCTTATATTGAATTACTTAAAGATAAGAATTATCACACTCAAAAATGCCTCGAGGCCTGAACTACTTGAGAATGAGGCTTTGATTTCCTTTGGTCAGGGGAGGGCTAAGCTTTTCTCCAGTTGGATTCAACAACCTATATTACTTTTTTGACAAACGGCCTCTACTGTAAAAGTCTAGATTCAGCCTCTTTCCCCAGATTACTTGTTTGGGTTTTTCATCAGTCTCAGAAAAGCAACACTGGCTGTTTTATCCTGAAAGTCAAATTTAAGTGGAAGCAAAGACAAATGAGCAGGATGGGAACCCTTATCTCCCCAGCCAGACCAGTTGAATCCACCCTAGAAATCAAAGAAAAATTAGTGTTGTAGCCAAAACACTTTATATCACCCCTGTTCAATTATATCTAGATGCAATGCGTTAGAACTTTCTCAGATTTTAAATCAACCGTATTCTCTTGCCAAAGGAAGAGACATTTAGAGGTATCTAACTAGAAAATCAATTTTGGTGAGGGTGGCTAAATAGTACATAGTTTATATACTTATCACAGTGGCACTACTACTAAAAACTCATGTAGATAAATTGAAATGACGGCATTCCCACAAAAAGAAAAAAATGCAGTTATTAAATGTGTTCTGGTTATATTAGTCTCCATATGTTTTGACATTTTAAACTGATCTTCCCTAATTGAATGATAAAATTCCCTAGCCCTTTAAAAAAAAAAAAAAAAAAAAAGATTACCCATGGAATGCCCACCCAATGATTTTAAGGGATTAAAAACTAATATGAGCAGAATTGGAATTTATATCTTCTGAGCTTCATCTTGTGGTAAAGACCTGGCCAGCAACAACATTCCTTCTCCTCTTACCCACATTCCAGTGCCTCCTGATCCATCAAGGACTCAGTCCAAAGTGTCCAGTTCAAGACAACGGAGAACATAAGCATTTATTCAGAATCAAGGTGAATTTACCAAGTTAGGTTTTGCTAGGTGAGTGATCTCTTTCAATGCATGCAAAGTTTATTGAACCTGCCAACAGTCAAGATCCTGTGGCAGATCCTGTAGAGGAGATAAAAATGAATATGCACACAGGAATTTAAGTCCAGCAGGGGAATACCCAAGTATGCAAATAACTGCAATAAAAAGATATTCTACTTTCAGCTCTCAGCTTAAATATTACTTTGGAAAGTCTCTCCCACTCCTCTCACCCTAAATCTAAATAAATCTCCCTCGTTAGCCTTTCTCCTAGTAAGCTTTTGCTTTCCTTCATAACACTTGCCATAATATACAATTATATATTTAGTTTCATATTTGTATTTGTCTCTCCTACTTAATTATAAGTTAAAACAAGGCAAGAATGACTTTTTGTTTGTTTGTTTTCCTTTTTCTCACTGTTACTCAGAACTTAAAACAAATGCTTAGCACTGTGAAGGGGCGGGCGGAGGGCCGGGGGGACACATGCAAAAACTTGATTCAATAATCAAAAGTGAAGTATAAATAAAGTACAATTAATTGATTAGGGAAACAAGAAGATTCCATAAAGGAAGGGAAATTGCGATAACTAGGATTTCAAAATTCAGAAGGAAAGGGAAAAATGCATTTCCACTGGGTGAGGGGAAAATGAGCAAAAACAGAAAAGGAGGACATCGTAAGGTATATTTTTGAAGCAGTAGGTTAGATGAGAATATATCATTTATGAGGAAGGAAGTAAAAAATAAATCTGAAGGAAAGCGAGGAACTACTTGCAAAGGTTCTGGATGACATACCAAGGATTTTGGCACTTGATTTTATACAACTTAGTCATAAAGATTTTTTTATCCCTTATGTAGCTCTGTTTCTTCATTTCAAAATAGAAATAGCAATGCTAAACTAACTTTAACAAATTAATTTGGGGGATATATATACATAAAGATTTTTTTTCTATTTAAAATGCAATCAAAATTCTTGATATTGTGCATGTTGATACAAAATCAATCTAATATTTAAATTTAAAATGAATGATAAACAATGCTCGATTTGTGCAATCTAATATTTAAATTTAAAATGATGAGTGATAAACAATGTTCGATTTGTGCTGTTTCATCTTGGTCATCGTTTTCTTCATCTGTCATTTTACGAACAGACTTTAACATAGTATATAGCACACCAAAGTTTGAACAGTTACCACCAACTTCTTTCATAACACTTGCTATAATATAGATTATATATTTACTTTCATTTGTTTCATATTTGTATTTGTCTCCCCTACTTAATTATAAGTTAAAAGAAGGCAAGAATGGATTTTTGTTTTGTTTGTTTTTCCTTTTCCAGTGTTACTCAGAACTTAAAACAAATGCTTAGCACTGTGAAGGGGGATGCATGAGTTTAAATGTATGTATACTCAAAATTAGCTTTGGAAAATACTGTATGTGTTTCTTTTGATGAGATTTGCAATAGCATTGTTTATCCCATTAGGTCAGGATCTGCTCTCATTTTCACTTTAATGAACATCAGTCATCTAAGTGGGTTAAGTGGTGGGACAGGCTCCTGTGCCAGGAGGAAGCAAATGAAAATTTCTTGAATTAAATATAATGGTGCATTAAATCAAGCCATTCTCAATTTAATCAAGCCTTTTCCATTCTGGAAAATTAGAATGTGTTATCTTGTCTGCCTGGCTGTGCTGCCTCCTGTACCCATGGCTTCTTGATCTTATGTTTAGATTTGTCTTTTATAATTCGTGACTTTCTCTTTCCAGTCCGGTATTTTATTTCTTACCCATCCTGACCTTCAAATTCTATAATGCATTGAATTGTTTGCTTTCTTAATTACTTCTTTGACCTGATAATAATCATAAGTACAGTAAGGCTAACATCATGAGTGCTTGCTGTCTGCCAATTGTTATACACATGTAATTATATTTTTAAAATAATGCTTCAATGTATACATTATTATTATTTTATAGGTAAGAGATTGGAATCTCTAAAATGACAACTTGTCTAAGTCACACAACTGGGAGATGGCAGGGATAGAATTTATATAAGGTACGTCTGATTCAACATTCATTTTCTTTTCTATATGACCACACTAACACTCAAACTCCTTTTTTTTTTTTTAATTCCTTGATTTTGTAAAATTTATTATTAGTTTCAAGTATACAGTATACTAGTTAGACAATTACATAGTTAGACCCCACTCTCCACCCCCTGCCAATTACTCTTTCTCTCCTCTGGCAAACTCCTGCTTTTTAACTCCTGTACATCTAAGCTCTTCGTTTCCTACCAAATTGCAGACTCATAGCCTGGGCTATACCTATATTCAGCCTTTCTCCATCTATCACTGAATTATAATACTGGGGTAATAAAATCAGGTTGTATTTTTCATCTAGTTTGTTTATAAAACTCTGACTATGGAGTCAGAGACATTGATTAGAATTAGAATCCTAACTCTTGCATTTCATATACACTGCAAGCCTTTTAGAAAGCTATTTATCGAAGCCAGATGCCTTACCTATCAAATTAGAAGCCTTCACTAGATGATATATAACAAAACTATCAGGCTTTCTCTCTAGGGCACGTCCTCAGCAGATTTGTGCTGGCACAATGACAAGATCTGTCTATCCAGTTCTGACATCCTACCATATTTGTAATCATAGTTCACATTTCCCTTGTGTTTTCTTGACCAGGCAATGTTTGTCACTCTTAAAGGAGGATATACAGTATCCTTTAAATAGAACCCACTGGAAATCTTTTCAGATTTAAGTACCTGAAAAGGCTTAGCTTCTCCTGAGTAATATTTTTTTTTTTATGCATTAGCCCAATAGACACTATGAACTTGTAACTAATCAGATTTTTTCTTTGTTTTGGTTGCTAGAAAGCTCAGAATCAACTATTGACCTACCTCTAGGAACTATTAAAAATATTATGATATGTTTTTTGTATATTAAATTTATATCCAATTTCTCCTGCTATTCTATTTACTTCTGTTCTAATTGTCACAACTATTCATTCATTCTCTTTATCCTGTATATGACATGTATTGCTATAAGTACCTTTAAAACTATTTTTTGAATTGGAGGCAGAAATGTTTACTAATGAATGTATACTAATGAATGAATAGGTAGATAGGTAGGAAGATTCACAAATAAACCAATAAATAAGTATAGTATTTCAGTAGCTTTTCCACAGCTACTTTCCAAACTGTAAATTTCAATTTTAATATATTTGGGTCTTGATTATTCCACAAAAACTTTACAGGTCTCCAAGATAAGCCTTATGTTTAGCAAACTGAAAACACTTTCAATAGTAGAATTATTGAAGATGATGCCACCAACAGAATAAAATCTGTGTGATATGTAGTAGGACATTGTTTAGGATGAAACACAATGTATCAATTTTGTCTGCAAAGATGTTCCCCAAACTGGAAGGAATCACAGCATTGTCAAATGAATCAAACAATTGGCCCTTATTAGGATTATGATTCAAAAGTACATACATAGCCATATATAAAAGACCATTTGTTAAGAATGGGGACACCACAGCTTTATAGGAATAATCCATTTGGATTTATAAAACTCTTGATCCAGCTTAGAACACTGACTCTTATAGAATCAAACTTCTTAGATACTTTTCTCACCCTCCTCTAAAAATTAAAACACCCATATTTCCATTTGGATTAGAAAAAAAATAATGGCCTTTTCATTAGGTTCAGTGTTTAAATAACTAATTAGCATGAGAACACTGTGTGTATCACTACTGGTACTATATTTAAAACTTGCAGAAATTCATCCAGACTTTTATTTTACTCAGAAAATGTTTATTGAGCAACTACCATGTGCCAAGCACTGCGCTAAATCCTGAAAACACAGTGATAAATGAGACAAAGTGTCCTCTCAGATCTTATATTGTACTAAGGTAAAACAGTCGCTCTGCAGTGTAGCACAGACAGCACAGTTATTAACAAAAATAATTGCAGATACCGATAGGGATCTTTAAAAAAAATAAGGCAGAGCGATAAGATTATATTAGTTAGTATACAATCAAGGAAATATTCTATTTAAAACAAAGGTAATCAATTATTGGAAGAGCCAAAGAATCAAACAGGACAGTGAGACTTTCCAGAGATTAGCAATAGCACAAAGTTATTACCAGTCCTAGGTTGGAGGGACAAAGGAAGGAGATCATGTTAACCAAATGCTGGGTACTGGGGTTGTCAGGGAGAAGCTGGACCATAGTGCACCTGAAGGAGCAAGCTAGAGGCACATGTGGAAAAATAAGGTACTGCGGGAGATACCACTACAGAGAGAGAACTGGGAAGAAAATTCTATCCATCTCTACATCAGTGCCACCCATTGGTCAAATGCAATAGGAAGCCCGCTGACATACTAGCCTGGGAAAAATGGCCTGCAAGTGGTCAGCCTCACTGTGCAACAGTCCAGGGGCACAAATAGGCAAGGAGGGCATCTGAGGTCAAACAAGCCCATGCTCGCCCAAGAATAGAGTGCCCAAGAAGCAGTGAAGCTGTTTTAAATAGTAACCAGGGATGGTCATGCTAGGAGATGACATTTGAGCAAAGATCTGAAGATGAGAGGGAGGAAGCTATGGGGAGATCTGAGGAGAGCATACCAGGAAGAGAAATAGCAAGTTATAAAGGCCCTGCAGGCAGGAAAGGCTTTATGGAGCTTGTCCATGGAATAAAGGGAAGAGTGATGAGAGAAATGATTGGACATTTGGCTAGAAACAGTTCATTATAGGCTCTTATGCATCATGGTAAGGCCCTGTAGGCGGGAAAGGCTTTATGGAGCTTGTCCATGGAATAAAGATTACATATAAAGGGGAGAGTGATAAGAGAGATGATCGGACATTTGGCTAGAAATAGTTCATTATAGGCTTTTATGCATCATGGTAAGAAGTTTAGATTTTTTTATTGTATTAAGTGAAGAAATTTTTACTTGTATTCTGTTTGCAAAATAGACACTGGAAATTGAGCATAATACTTTTGAAAACTTGCCTTCTAATCTTAGGGACAAATGACTCTCATTTTGTAAGAACAGGAACGTAGAGCTGTAGCACATTCTCCAGCATTGTCCCTTGGCTACGTCTCCTCAACTTGACTGTCTCCCCAACCTTAGCAGTGCACATGTACTTAAATGAACATTAGAGGAGAATTTGTGAGCAAACCTCCAAACAGACTTCATGCTTCGTTATCACACCCTTCCTCCCACGTAAATATGGAGAAAGCACTACTTACTTCAAGTCTTCAACTTAGCTGCCAATCCAAGCCCTGGCATTCTCATTTTCTCCTTATTCTAAGCACCACAGATTAGAAAACCTGTGCTTTGGTTCCATTAATTTATTGTTCTTTATAAGAAAATGATGAGATTTTAAAAAGTACGTTATTAATGAGAAATTTGAACTGTTTGGGAACGGTTTTTTGTGACATATAATGTTGCTATTAGGTTGTTAATGACTTTAGGAATGATAAATTTTACATAGCACAGGCTCGTTATCTTCATTATCTTTTACTTATGAACTAAAATTTATTTAAATCAATTAATAATTATGGAAAACATTTTCTTTTTAAAAATTTGTGGAAAAGATAATACAAATGACAACAATTAGGTGATAAATTAGATTAAGACATATCAGATATTCATTTATTCAGGAAGTAGTTCATAAGTACCTACCACATGTCAAGCATCACAGCCAGTATTGAGGACAAAACTGTGATAATGTCCTAGACATGGTCATTGACTCCTAGATATATATGGTTAACGACCATATTGTACTTCCTATGGCAGCTACAATCCCTTTGCACATAATAGATGCTAAATAACTATATGCCAAATGAATGAGGGATTTCATTTCATGTATTAATTTCATCAAAAGGAATCAATTTCTGTAACAATTAACTTCCAATAGCCAGAAAAGTACACATTAGAATGCCAAGCAAGCAGTTTAAATAGAAAACTAACTTTATTCAGTTAAAGTACAATTGTTAAAGTTAAGAGCTAAGATAGTATGTAAAAAATGGTATGTCACCGAGAAAACTATATGGAAGCATTTAAAAATTAAACCTTTTTGAGTAAAGTTTTGGAAAAGAAAAAAGAAAAAAATAAAAGTCTAACTTTCCCAGTCAGAGGGAAGGATTAGCAACGACTGGGATAGAATAGTACAACCGATAATCCAATAATCCAGTACTTGCTAAAACCCTTACACAAAATATTGCCCTTTTAAATTGTGTGATCTTATGTGGGGATAAATTAGCATAGCATATAAAACAGAAAGGATAATGTCAGTTATTTCTAACATTCCTCCGGAAATTATATCCAAATTTCACTTAATAGAAACACATAAAATGTATGAGTATGTCAAAGATCAAGTGTTTGTTATTTAACAATGCAAGTTTTCCTTATTTACCCCATTCTTATAGTCTTTCATACCTGTAGAAATTGTCTAGAATCATATATTGACAAGCAGATAAAGTGAAAATCTCCTATTATTATCTACTGTGTGATCAGTAAGCTAATTAACCTAATAGTAATGCTTGCTATAATAATCTCTGAATGTCTTGAAACCTGAAGTTCTCTAATGCTTGGTAATATAAATATTAAAATATTACATTTGTTAAAGACTCAAGCCAGGATTAATGAAAGAATGGCCAAATGAATGGGACTATATGTCAGCCTTATGCTAGACACTAGAGAATATTATATAGAAATACCTAAAAAATGATGAAGAATTAAATTTCCATCATTTTACATAATTAAAATACAGGCTGAAATAATTTTGTTAACTCACGAGAGAGAAATATTCCATCAAATCTGGCCAAAGATCTGCTTTTCTAATGAAAGAAAAAGAGTTCATTGTATCCAGATTTAGGATAAATCTGTTCCTGCAAGCAGAGGCATCTGTTGTTACTAGCATGTGTGTGTGTGTGTGTGTGTGTGTGTGTGTGTGTGTGTGTGAACTTTCATAAACTTCTTTTTTCATCTAATTTCTAAATTCAAAAGTTTTGGTGAGATTTAAAGGGGCATAGTCCTCCCCCAAACTCTAAAGAATATGGGATACATTTTAACTAGAAAGAATAATTGTGAATGATGAGAAATAATGTGCTTCTATGTTGTTTAGCCCACTATCTCTGAATTTTAATAAAGTAGAATAATAGTCTTGTATTTGTATAAAAAGAAAAACAACTACAGTTCTTCAATAGCAGGAATATACCAAGTAAATCTGAAGCATTCTTCAGGCCAAGCAGGATAGAATGGGATGAAGAATCAGAAAATCAGGAGATATATTTCTTCCCTTAAGCTTGCATAAACATATACACAAAGAAAATGGTTGCTATGATGCTTATCAGAGTTGAAGTCCAGGCTTTTAACTTTGGCTTAGCTTCTTTATATATCAGAATGAGGATTTGCACACACACCACCAGGTTCAGTCTCTGCAGCCAAACCTTTGGCAGAGTAGTTAGGAACGCTAATTCTGGAGGTAGTCAGAATAGGGCTCCCTGCCTTTCTCAGCTGAACCCTGGATAAGTGGTTCATCTTTGCAAACTTCATCAACTACATATGAGGGTGAGGACTATGGGAGAAAGAGCTTATCTTTTCAATAAAGAGAGTCTTTTCTGGATCCAGAGACCTGCACTGGCCTTTCTACATGTTCTATTTTCTCTGTTCTGCCTCTGGAGAAAAAAAATTTGTTTAGTAAACTTGTAAAGAATAACTGTTTATACTTAGCACTAGGAAGCACACATGGCCACCAAAATCATCGAGAACAAAGAAGTTCTGCTTTTCTGTGCCTTAAAATTTTACCTGGGAGGCCTGTCCCAATTTAGAACTGTCATGATTAGTGCATAAGACTTAGAGCCACATCTCTTCCAACATGACCTCTATTAATAAGGAAGAGGCGTGCTGTTTACTATGTGCCCCATTGGAAGATCCCAGTATTTACTATTATTATTACTATATCATTGGCCATTCACTGATTTGAGAAAGGGTAAAGGGTTAAAATATTAGATACTTTCCATCACACTTTTCAAGATTTCATTAACAGCTATTGGATAAATTATAAAATATTGGAACTCTATGAAACTTTAAAGACCATATAATCTAGTGCCATCTTTATACAAAAAGTAACCTTAATTCTTAAATTAATCCCAGTCAATCCTATAGATAGCCAGGAGTAGAATCAAGCCACACCCAAGTTTTTAGACTCCTAATTCTCCAGATTCCCACTCTAATGTTCTTCTTACCACTTCCTATGGTACCCTTGCACTACTCTAAATCAGCAGTTCATTGATAGTTTTACTTTTGTACTCTTTTTTAACTAGTAAGTTTCTCTTTCATTCCCAATTCAGAATTGTGATTTTGGAGACAAACCTAGCACCTCAGAACTAAAGAGAGTAGCAGGGAGAACTAAAAAGAAGCTTAGATCATTAAGTATAACTCAGAATGGCAAGTACCATACTTATATTAGTTTAATATAGTTTTTCAAAACAAGTCAAAGATTTACTAGTCCAGTGGCTCACAAAGTGTGGTCCTTAGACCAACAACATCAGCATCATTTGAGAACTTATTAGGCAAATTCCTGAGTCCACATCAACCTTACTGTATTAGTTTCTAAGGGCTGCCATAACAAAACACCACAGACCGGGTGGCTTGAACAACAGAAATTTATTGTCTCACAGTTCTGGAAGCCAGAAGTCTAAGATCAATGTGTCCACTGATTTGTTCTCTCCTGAGTTTTCTTTCTCTCTGGCTTTCAGATGGCCACCTTCCCTCTGAGTCCTCACATGGCCTTTTCTCTGTTTGAGCATCTCTGGAGTTTTCTCCTCTTCTTATTTAAAAAAAAAAATCAGTCACGTTGTATTAGGGCCCCACTCTTATGACTTCATTTAACCTTAACGACCACTTTAAAGGCCCTATCTCCAAATATAGTCACATTCTAAGGTACTGGGGTTAGGACTTCAACATATAAATTTGGGGAGACACAATTTAGTCCATAACACCTATTGAGAAAGACACTTGGAAGTTGGGGCCCAGTGATCTGTGTTTAACAAATCCTCTAGGTAATTTTAGTGCAAGTTAAAGTTTGAGAACTACTTTGCTAGCCAGTGAGCACACTAACTCACCCTAAGAAAAGGGTAGGCTGGGCTGAAGCAATAAACTTATCATGAAGGTCTACAGATTTGTGAGAGAGTGTTGATTCTGGTGCACGTGCATGCACACACACAAATACCCCCCCCCCCCACACACACACACAATTAATCTTGAAGACCACATGACCAGCATTGTTTCGGTAAACATGTAAGAATGATATAAAGGGAGCTCTAACCAGAAAGCCTAACTGTAGAGCTTAGGCCTAAACAAGGATCTAGCCTCCAAGGGGGTGACTGCAAGCATCCATCAGATACAGTGCAACTGCTAGAATCACACGCAGTAGTGAACTGATTAGACTCATTAGTTATCTATTCAACTGGCCTTGAGAAGTAGACTGCACCTTTTGGACTGAGTAAACCACCCCTCTTGGATTCTTAAATAATTCCAGAAATTGTGGAATCTCAAAAGAGAACTGATGCTCTATTTTAACACATTGAAGCCCATCTTAAAATGCAAATGTGAAATAGAAGAGATAATACATTAATTAATCATTATTGAGATTAATTAATCTCAAGGGAAACATTACGGTGCTTTCTGCACAAGAAGAGATAAAAGAGGACACACTTCAGGATTTAAAATCCTGACTGGCTGTCAGAATCATCTGAGATGATTGTCAATAAATGGATTTCCCAGACCTAACCCTGTTTGACTGAATGAGACTCTCCAAAGAATAGGGCTCAAGCCTCAATGCTGCCTGGCCTTCTGAACAAATAGAAAGTTAGAATAACATACAGAATCAACTGAATTAGTAATTCATCATTATTAAGCACCAGAGATACAAAAATAGTACTTATGCTTTTTTGTCACATATATTATCAAAATTGGAAGGAGAACAAAGAGAATAAAGTGAGAGATGATTATTGCAAAATAACTCCAGTTTAGAATTTAGAAATTATGAAATAATAACACTGATACGGAAAATGGAATCAAAATTACTGTTCTCTCTTTACCTTGACCTTATTGCGGCTCTCTATGCAAAGCTGTCTGGCACCATTCACCACACACAGGTATACCACTCACTGTTATTGCATTATGATGCCATCACTTCGGCACTAGTAGCATGACATCACACCCATTTTTAAAATATTGCCTACTCTCCTTTGCCATTTAATGTTAATATAATTTCTCAAGAATATAGATATTATTTTTGTCAAAATTCATATTGACCTTTAAAAATCTGTATCTTCATAGAATAATGATCTAAACAGTCACCTAAGATAGTTATAAAAGAGAGTCTGAAAAATAACCCCTCAACTCCCCCAACCAAAAAAAAAATTCTGAAACAAATTTGGCTAATTTTGAGACAAATTAAGTAAAATAATTTACTTTTGAAATCTTGGGATGATTTATTATACTGTATTCTTGTCATGCATCTGTGTTTCTAAAAATTTTCTTTCTTTTTATATCAAATTTAGTTTACTTTTATATAAAGCCCTTGCTTCAGTTATTTATTTTCTTGGAGCTGCCTCTTTGTTTTTATAAAAATTAGCCTTTGAAATATGTGCAAAATGATATCATATGTTTTATCTTCCTACTATCAACAAAGATGACTAGAAACTCTTTACATTCCTACTAATTCAACCTCTAACACAGATCCAGAAAAAGCATCACCCACAAATCAGGACAGGCTTGTGTGATATATGTAGTAAGTCAACAAGATCCTTGTAGGGATTTTGATTGAATTACAAAACTAAAAATCACATTCTTTATTTATTTTGAACACCCTATTCTATATGATCAAGATTTTTTTTGTTTGTTTTCATTTTTGTCCTTTTTGCAAACTTTTCTGCTTTTGCTACCATATTTGACTATTTGAACTGTAATTTATGACAGGTAATTGGTAGTAACTCATTGGTATAATTTTTACATTTATATGTGGATTCAACTGTGTGGCAGGTGGCATTCTCAACCCACTTAATGTTGTTCCCATAATATCACCAAAAGATTGCCTTTAAATAACTCTTTTCCATCTGCCTTGGATACCAATGTTGAAGAGGCTTCACATTATTTTTGATAATTATCATTTAAAAAGTTAATAAATTTGTTTATGTCATATTTGTCTCTCAAACATGAATGTGAAAATAATATAGAGTGAAATTACTCTTTAGAATATATCCCTGTATTTCAATATGAATTTTTCACCTGTCCCAGATTGTTCTTTGGAGCTTTATGATCTATTAGCAACATTATACAGCTATTTCTGTTGTAATTAGAGAACCAGTGGGACCATTCCACATGATTTCTGTTGTTTGTCTGAACACAGCTCATCTCTTCTAGAAAACACTAAGACAAAGAGGTATATAAGATAAAATGTAGCATTTGCATACAATTCCCACTGACCTATGGGGCAATCATTTATTAAGTGCTTCTGCAGACTAAGGAATGTAATAGGTGCTAGGGGTTATAAATAAGATATTTTCTTTGGACCTCAAGGAGCTTACAGTACAAAATGAAAAAGAATAGGATCACAACACAATTTGTTCCCTTGAGCACCGATTTTAAGCAAGACGTTATACAGAAAGTGGGTAAAATGAACATGGAAACTGTCTTCTAGGCATTCACAGCCAAGTAGGAGAGAGGAAAAAAAAAATGGTAAAGAAAGCTAAAAATGACAAGTAGCATCAGTGAACTATAGGTAAAGTACACTAGGGATTGAAAGGATAGCAATGTGATTGGGAGTGCTCAGAACTGAGCCTCTGTTATTTTAATAAACAATAATTATAAATAATTAACAGAAAAATTTCTTTTTATAAAAAGTATTCATATAGAAAAAAAATCCTAAAATGAATATTAAAATTTTCCAGTGTGATTGAAATAACAGGATATAGTGTACTTGATGGCATATGCTAAATAGAAACACATTTGCATAGCATCTGATCTGCAGTTTTTTTGAAGTGCTTTTGTTGGAAGTCGACAGAAGCCTTCCAGGTGTCAGTGTTTTCTCCGGAAAGACATTTTCATTGCCACATCCCCACAATAGCATGACATTATAAGCTAAAAAGACATTGTCAAATTTTGTCTGAAAAGCATCCTTATGAATCTGCCAAATATTTTTTAACTTCAGATATAACTTCCATCAGAAATAAACATTCAATTAGCTTTTAGGGTCCATGTGTTGAGCATTTGGAAAAATAAATCTAGAGAGTGCCGTAATTGTGCTCTTCTGTGACTAAACGAGAGACAATGTACTCTAAAATGTTCAATGTGGTAACTTTCTAAAAGACAGTTTATTTAATAATTAAAACGTAATATTAAAAAGAGATATTACATGGTAAAACAAAGCCTTGTATTTTGTGTCTTATACATTTATAGATTTTATTTTCTCATTGTTTTATTCTGTCTAACAATACTGCAAATCCCTTACAGGTTACTATTGAATTTTCTTTGATTTCTGTACTCAAAGATCATCTTCCCTGCCCTTTTCGCCCACTGAACTCCTACTTAGGACTGAACAAAAATGAAACCTGAAGGAATATAGGGTCAGTACTAAGTATTTTATGAGCAAAAATTGGAAATAGTCTATGATTCAAAGAACAGACTTGTATATTAAAAGCTACTAATCATTCTTAAGACCCTGAAAGCCTGTCAACAAGGAAGTTCAAAAGCTGTCATCCTGGGAGGTATCCAAAACTGAAAGCAGGGTATACACACAGGTATCTGGAGACAAGAACAAGGGCAGCTCAATACATTCTTCCAAACACTTCCACTTCACTCAGCACTGTTTTCTGTGCATAACCAGAATGTTCAGCTGCTTTCACTCCAGGGCATCTCCAAGGTGTCATTCTGTCTTGGACACACCTCATCCTTTAAAGTTTCACTCAGAACTCACTTCCACTTTTATTCTTTACCTTAAATTTCTGATAATCTTTCTCTTCCGATTTCCTGTACCATTTTCAGGTCTATTCTGCGCAATCGAAATGTATGTTTCATCACTTGTACTGTTAAATATACTTGAAACAAAGAGGAGAAAAACTGGGCTTAGAAAACCTGAGGCAATGCTAAGGCAGAAAATAAAGTTTAGACACAAGGGTGGGTTAACTCTGGTGGAAATTCCGGCACAGGTGATCACAAGGTGGAAACTGGAAATAATGAAGCATTCTACATTTTCTAAATACCTGTGCCAAAATCTAGAGTCAAAGCTAAGGTCAAAGCAGTAGTTGAGAACCACATATTAGAGAAGGCCAGGAGGGCAGGAGAGTACTGAATTTAGAGCAGGCAACAGAACTTGGAATCCAGAGAGAGTCTAAAAAGCCAATTTTCAGATGTAAAGGATAAATGACATTGTGTATCTAAAGTAGCCCCCCATTCTTGTCCCCCAGCTGCCTCTTTCTAATCTCTCCCAAGAATCTTGGCCATATGACCTCATGGAATCTTCTTCTCCGAGTTCCATTTAAAGTAAGTCATATCTGACTCAAGGTCATAGAAGTTCCCATCACCTCGACCTACCCCAATGGGGCAGTTAGCCCATAAGAGCAGGGATAATAGCAGAGTACTTTGATTTTTCTGCTCCTTGTTCCCCAACCCAATATAGAAAAAACAAATAAATGTAGAAAAATATAAGAGTTTTGCATATAGTTAAAGTCAGGTTATTTTTAATGTACTACTAATGTACTTTTTGACACACTGTCTATAAAAGAACGAGTATCTCATTTTTTCAGCTTAAGGTTCTTGTGTCCTTCCTTTGCTTTGCTGCATCTGATTGCCTTTATTTTGCTTGATAGATGCTGCTCTACCATGACCCCCTGCAGAGTTATCACACATCTACTTTTGAAGAATTAAATAAATTATAAAAGTGTGTTTTACATATTCCAAACTTATCCCCCACCTGCAGCCACTAGCTGGCATTTCTTTCTGCTTTAAAACAGAAATGTTTGATTCCCCAGAGGCTTATCTGAGTGAAACACACTTTCCTTGCTAATGTATCCAGAGAGCTAAATCAGCAATAACTGACCCTTTTATTTTATTTTTTTAGAAAGTTGTCGACACCCCTTCGATACCCAATAAAATGATTAATGGCTATATAAAAGTGAATAACATTTAAGTGTGATTTTTGATTGCCTTTTAGTGAATTAGAGGTCCAAAATGTCCAATAACAAAAACAAATTTCACATTTAAAAAAGAAAATTAATGAATGAATTAAAACTACGAACAAATAAAGGAATAAAACCCCAAACTCAATCAACATAAGAGGGAGAGGAGAACACAAACCATGTTACTCTTTCAGGAGGTGGTGCTCCAGCTATCCCCTGCTTACTACAAATTTTCCCAGTGGTCCCTGAAACCACGAGGTAATTGCTCCCCTTTCTTTCTTTTAATGATAGAATACCAAAAGTTATTTAGCTGGGTATGTGGACACAAAGTAGAGAGTACATTAGCCAGCCTTCCTCGCAGCTATATATGGTCAAATAACTCGAGTTTTTGGCCAATGTGATATGACTGTAAATAGTGTGTCACAAGTTCAGCTTCTGGCCTTAAGCATTTGGTGCCTTTCCTCCATTCCTATATGATCATGGTGCTGGTCACCATGTAATCAAGGACTATGGCACAACTGATTTTAAGTAGACAAACTCACCTATTACTATGACTTTAAAAAGAGATAAACTTTAGTCTAATTTGACCTATTGTATTTGAAGGGTCCCTTTGTTTCAGAGCTTAGCCTTTGCCCTAAACAATACATCCATCAGTCTATATTCAGGCCTCATTAAAAACTGTCTTCTTCTGCCTTGACTTAGCTCCAAAGCAACTGCATGAAGTATGCCCACATACTCCTCCCTTTTGAAAATGAAGAACTGGCTATAGCTATTATTAACTGAGATGAAGAAACAGTTATGGTTCTCCCTATATCTATGACTAAGAACTTAAGTTCTTGGGACAGCAAGAGACCACCAATTTTCAACAATATATCTGATATTGTTCTAATCAGGACTCTTTATTGCAAAAAAACAATGACTCGCTTGTAGGATATAAAGCAAGAGAGCTTCAAATAATGCTGTAGATCCACAGAATCCAATGTATCAACAGGATTCACGGGAACTGAAATTGTCAAGAGACTGAGACAACTCATTTCATCTTCAGGATTCACATGGCATCTAGTT
Organism: Eidolon dupreanum; assembly: GCA_028627145.1. Taxonomy (NCBI): domain Eukaryota; kingdom Metazoa; phylum Chordata; class Mammalia; order Chiroptera; family Pteropodidae; genus Eidolon; species Eidolon dupreanum. The sequence continues at coordinate 55,822,922 of CM053501.1, read as the reverse complement.
TCTGCTTCTCTCTGCAAAAGTTCTCGGTCCTCTCCATTCTTTTTGCAGACTGTCTTTCTGGTAAGGGGGTCAGTAGTTAAACTGGTCCTGTTCATTACCAGTGCTACATAGGAAATAGTGTCTCAGAGAAAGGGATTATGAGCGAAGATGCTCCAAAGCATGTCCACCAAAGATGCTATGTTCTTAAATTTCTTCTCTTTGTCTTTACCAGGACTATCACTTGATATCCATTCTCCAGCACTATGAAAATCCGATCTCTCATGTGAAGGCCTTCTTTGTAGGTTTCTATGTTCTTTACCTCCTTGATTCTGTGAAAACCCAAAGCATTCAAGCTCTGTGCCCAAGCCTTGAACCGGTATGAACACCATTCCTCAAAACTGTCTCAGCCCTCCCCCAGAATTCTACCCTTGCATCTTTTATCCTTCTGTGATCTCCCTCATTTTTCTTCCAACTAATGTTTTGGTTACTGATTTTTTCTACATCTGACCCAACTGCTCACGCATATCATATGTCATGGTGGGAGCCAAAGAGTCACTTACCTGGGGTCTCACTCAATAAGGTCTCAAAATAAACTTCTAATAATCTGAATTATTTTGTACATGTAGTCTCTGGCATACAGTTAAGATCTTGTTCACTGTAAAATTTTAATAGCCCATTAGTAGATACCTATAGTATATCACAAATTACTTTTTAATAATACCTCAAGTATTTTCTATAAATAACAATTATTATATTGTAATTTATGTATTATAACTATTGTTTCTTACGATCATATTATAAACTTCTTTCAGTTTTTTTAAAAATAAATTTTAAAGAAAGGGTGGGAAGTAGGGAGGGAGAAAGGGAAATGAGATGCTCAACCTCTGAAAGGCCCTGACCTGGCTTCAGCTTTCGGCTGCCCACTTAGATTTTATCTGCCTCACATTCTCATATGTCCTAATTAAGTTTGTGGATACAAAGAAATGATGAAGAAATAATAAACAGACAATACTAGGAAGACTGGCCAGAGAGGTACAGAGGAGGGAAATTTCTTTCAACCAAGAAGGCCAGAGGAGGACATAGCATTCAAGTTGGCTTTAGGATATATTTTGTGCAAAGTGAAGGACATGAACATAAGAGAAAGAGACGGAAGTGGAAAAGCACGTGGAAGGTAAGGGAAGAGAAGAAGAAAGTCACTTTACAGTCTAGGTTTCATAAACAAAATATAGTGCTCCATGAACATGCAGACACAGCAGCTTCTCCATATCCCTCTACTGTCTCACAGGTTCCCAAAATTACAACATTCTACTTCTGGAGATTCATTTTTGGGGAACTAAGCAAAGCCCTCAATAGGGTAATACGTTAGACCTGTGTCAGTTATGGGAAACTCCTTTATGAGTTGCCTTATATGACAGAAGGGAGGGAATAAGACACAGAATAAGCAGGTGAGTGTCAATTGGGTGGTGGGGAGCAGTGCAGGGAAGGAGGATAATGGAGGCTGCCTGAAAGGACAGCCTGAAGTCAGCCACATCAGCTCCAGCCATAAGACACACAAAAAAATATATGATAAAATACACATTTTTCCCCTGTGTTACTATTTTACCCAGAGCTATCTGGGAGGAAAGAAGGTGATAAAGAAAGGAATTGAGGTCATGGAGTGCCTGAATATAAGATTTATGAAGGTGGAGACTTTGTCTCATTTGCCCTGCTTTATTCCAGAGCCTAGAATAGTGAAAGGCATTCAAATATTTTGAGGGTGTATAAACAAATGCCTAGCCTGTGACAAGCCCTGTGCATGGTACTTCACCTACATTAGCTCATTTAAGTCTCACACCTAAACAAGGATGAGGAAATTGAGGTAAAGAGAGAATGAGAGTCTTGCCCAAGGTCATCTAGACAGTGAATGGTAGTGCCAGAATCAAATCCTAGTTTAATTGACTAAAGCCAGTGCTACTAACCACCATGAAACACTTCTTCACCAGACAGGAAACCAGACTATGACTATAGCACACAGTAATCTCAGTTTGGCACAACTCATTCAAATGATAGCATCATTCAAATGGAAACTGGAGGAACCAGTTTTAATGAAGGCTGAGGGGGTGCAGGATATTAAGTGAAGCTGAGCAGTCAGGCTGACTGTTTTTATGTCTTGAATTTGATTCACCAGAAGCTTAATTGTGACCAGAATTAGTTCAAAGCACAAATGAGAAGTTATTTTTTTTCTCTCTCTGCTTTTCTGTTTGGTTTAGAATTCTATAGAAGAAAACAGAAACTTCATTAAGCAAGTGGTATCACAATCTATCATCAATATTGAAAAACACCAAGTAATTTCTTAGTTTTAGTAACCTCAGTTAGCTGCTAATGAAGTTCCATGAAGGCTGCAATAACCAATTACCCAGAAGTATTTTGGTGAGTCTTTGGTAAACTTAAACTGAATTATTTCTATATCTAACCATTTCTACTAATCATCAGAAGCTCAGGGATATTTATTTTACTCTGGTACTCTATAAAATAGTAAATGATAGAAGAATGAAAGGATAGGATGAATAATGGGAAGAAAAATATATTAAATAGTGCTGTTAACTTTATATTCATTACTAATGGACTTTGACAGGTGACATTGTACATTCAGGCTACTAAGTCTGCTTCTGAATGTTTTACTGAATACCAAAGAAGTGTGATGCAACAGAGACCAAACTGACCGCCAGCCTTGTACTAGCTAGTGAAGAAAGGAAATGAGTCATCCATTTTCACCCACACTCTTGAAACTAAACCTGAAAGGGAAAAAGTTTAATGCAGAATACGACTCCATCTTGTTTATTGCCCTGTCTACAACTGCTAGAACAGTGCCTGGCATGATGCTTATGGCACAGATGCTTAAAATGTATATGTGTTGAATAAAAGAAAAAGTGATTTTTTCCTATTATTCCCTCAATCTAGGAATCTGCAGGACAGCAAGCACAAGACAACAATGCTGATTACCCACAGAACTCTTGAGTTTGCTGAGACTATGGACAGACTTATAGTCAGGATCCACTTAGACATCTAATAGGCATCTTAAACTTAACATGTCTAAAATCAAACTTCTAATTTCCTCCCCTATAAATTGGTGCACCCCCCAATCTTTTGTCAGAAAATATGCATCCGTCTCACTAACCTCTCAAAGCAAAATCCTAGAAGTGATATTTGATTCCTCTCTTCCCCTCATTTCCTATATCCAGTGTATTCAGCAAGTACACTCTGCTCCCACATGTACCCTGAATCTAATCACTTTACCATCTCCACTGCAATCATCATAATCCCATCACCATTGTCAAACTCCTAGACCACTACAATAACTTTCAATTAGTCACCCCACTTCTAAGTTTACCTGTCTGCAATTTAATCTTCATCCAGTTTTGTGCCAGGTAATTTCTTAGTTTTAGAAACTATGATCATTTTAATCATAAATATTGTTTCACTCCTCTGCTTATAACTCTCCAATGGCTTCCCATTGTGCTTAGAACAAAAGTCTAATCTGCCATTACTTTTAGGCCACGTATAGGCAGGTCTTCTCATTATCTCTCTGACCTCATCTCCTACTACACAGCTCTCTCTGCTCTCACCACACTGCTTGCTTGCTTCTGTTGGATCATTCCCATTGCAAGGACATTACAGTTGGTATGTCTCTGTATGGAATGCCCTTCCTCCAAATCTTCATGTGGCTGATTCCTTTTCATCAGTCAGGTTTTAGCATAAATGTCTCCTTATCTAGTATGTCTTCCTTGAGTATTGTTGACCCTCCCCACAATACTCTCACACCAGGTACATTCTACACATCATTCTGTTTTATTTTCTCCATAGAACTTAATACTATCTGAAATTACATTATAAATATATATGCTTACTTGATTGTATGTCTCCCAACTAGGATGTAATTTTGACAACAGTAGGAATCTTATTAGTCTTGCTCTTCATATCTCCTGGACCTCAAAAAAATGTTTATTGAATGAACAAATATTTTCAGGAAATCTTTGAGCAGTATTTGTGCTTATTTTGGGTGCTTTTGTTGAGTGTTAATATGTCATGATTTTATAGGGTTTCTGCAAGTGAAATAGAAAATATGATTGAGACTGAGTCCTTTTCTATTGGTTTCAGAGCAGAATCTGACAGCCCTTTCTTCAGGAAACATTTTCAAACTGCCAGTGTATCACAGAGCCAGTTCTAACACATCTATATAAAAAACTAATTCCCTCCATTCTGTGTGTATAGGATTCAATTTTTTTTTTCTAAATATTACCCACACCTGGCATGGCCATTATAGCTAAATGAGTCTTTAAGCACACATTTCCCACTGCTCTCTGCCTTCTCCCTTCATTTTTCTTAGACTGATAACTTCCTAAATGTAAGAGGCTGTGTTTTAAATACTGGCAAAAAAGAAAAAGAAAAAAAGAAATTACTCCTTGCAATAGCAGAGAGATCTGTTGTTACTTAGCCAAGTGCTTCTTCAGTAACTAAATTCTCAGAAAGCTAACTTTCCACAGTAGTTCTGAGATGTCATTTAGAATAATTTCACTTTACTGAGCCAGCATGTCATATCATGACACCCCGAGGCTACTTGCCCTGGAGTATCACAAATGACATGTCCCAATCACCACTAAATAATATAAAACCTTAAAGCCTGATCTTCAAATTCTACAAATACAGCCTGAATCGCCATTTGATTTTCTTTAAAATAATTTTAAATTGTTTTTAGCTTATTGCAGTAACCAAACCTCATATTTAAATTAATTATATTGGTTATCATTGCAAACAAAGCTGCTTTTCTATTTTTAGGTCTATTTCACAGTACTTATTATTTATCTATCTACCCAATGTATTCCATTTACAACATAATTCCTTCCTTCCTTCCTTCCTTCCTTCCTACCTTCCTTCCTTCCTTCCTTCCTTCCGTCCTTCCTTCCTTCCTTCCTTCCTTCCCTCCTTTCTTCCTTCCTTCTTCCCTTCCTTTCCCATGTTAAGAAGAAGGATAACAACACAACCCAAAAAGGCAAATAAATAAATCCCAGAGGGGAAAAATGAATCTACACCTCTAAGAGGTATGCATAACTAAAGACAATAAAGAATCAAAGCTATTCAATTAAGTCTTCAATTTTTTTAACAAAAATTTTTATTACTTTTTATTGACAAGCACCAAATGATAAATTTTCTTCTTTATATTAAACAAATACAGTAGTGGTAATTCACATTAAAACAAAACACTAAAACCAAACATAGGTCTGATAGTCATTATTTAAGTTTGCATGGATTATTACAAAAACAAGAATGTAGCTATACAAAGGCTCAAATTATGCCATCTTTTTAAACAAAAAGGCCCTAATTTGCAAAAGACTATGGCTATAACATGTACCTAGTCACATCCAAAACACATCTGAAATGTTCTCATATAAACTATCATGTGAAGAAGACTTTATCAATGTCTAAAATAGTGGGCTTGTTCACAGGCAATCTATCATAAAAAGTGTTTCCTGAGACATAAAGAAATGCAACATTATTCTTCTTGAATCTTATCTTTTCAACTTTCCACTGAACGAAATAGCTGAGGATCTTAAATTGAGAAAATATATTTGAATACAAACAACATGTGAAACTTAATAGTTTTCTTTCTTTCCTCATCCAAGGGCATAACTGAACTTAGAAACAACTTGCCTTCTCAGTATACAGTTCAGATGTGAGAGCCTCTTCTCTCTAGCGAAGCCTAAACTGTCTTTAGTGCCATACTTGCAGTTATCTAACACAGGCAATCAGTTTTCTCCCATTTTGTGGTAATTAATCTTTCTACTAGCAAAAGAAGTAATCAGCCCCCTTGTACCACAAAATGGGGATTTCTTCTTAATATTGCTTAATTTGATATTTGGAAATCTTGATGCAACATTCTAGAGCAAGGGCCTCAGGACTTGCTCTGCCCAAGGGACTCATAAAAGAAAAAGATCTTTTTATTCTTTGTGACTTGATGCACAGATGCAGTCTTCAAAAATAAAATTAATAAAGTAATAATATAAAAGCAACATCATATGTGATATCATGTAAAACATACTATTTGTACTATTTATTCATTTTCCACTTCTGTTCAAATGCAAGTTTTTGCAATAACTTACTAATATGAGGAGCAAATGGACACTAAAGCATCACTGAGATTATTCATTTACTTTGTTAATTAAGTATCAATGCCAAATATTTCAAGTTACCAGTTAGAGGAGTTTTAAATAGGACTTGCCCTAAGACATGCCTTATTACTTAGTGTTAGCAATACTAAAATATGGAAGGCATTATAGCAGCCTTCAAAAACTTTTAAATCTATTTTAGACTAACAAAATAAATGTAAAGTCATTTAGGCAAAGTGACAAATGAGTGGTATAGACACTAAGTTTTGAGAGAGCCAACAGAATAAAATTTAAATTACTTTTCCAGTTTAAAATACTATCTGGTAAAAACTATATATGAAGGGAACTTGGTAGGTAGTTATCAAAATCAATATTTATAAAAATTAAAAACAGCAATTTTGCACTTAGGAATTTATCCTACTGCAACACCTCTGAGTACAAAGACATATGTAAAAAAATAGATGTTGATTGCTATAAATGTTCATCATTGAAAAGCATGGAAACAAACATCTGAAAATAGGGTACTGAAGGCACATATAAATTATCTTCATATGATGTAATACTAGATAATTATTTTTTAAAATGGGTTAGAATTGTAATTTATCATCATGAAACAGTGTCTAAGAAATATTAAGTGAATAAGTAAGTCACCAAACTACGTGTATAATATGCCAATCCAAGGACATATAAAGATAAATGGTTGTTTATATATAACAGATCATTAAATTTTGCTTATATTGTGAATGTATATGTATATCTGAGAGACATATATAAAATTAATATCAATTGACTCTGGGAAGGAAGCTATGGCACAGTTATTAGGGGAGAAAAAATTCATTTCATTATACAAATTTTTTGAAAAATTTAAATTTTTGAACAGGCACATGCATTTGTTTATCAAAAGTACTTGTAAACTACAAAGGATGGAAAAATATAAAATATAATCTACATAGTCCTCATTCAAATAGGACTTTAGTTTCAAAATGATCCAAACCAGGTAATATGATAAATTTTTATTAAAGAATAGAAATGACTTCTTAAAATTTACCAATGCTATCATCTCATAGGATTTATTTTACTCTGAAAGAAACAAATATTGAGACAAAATAATGAGTGATGATGTTTTAGATTTAATTGATATTTTTCTTCCAATTTTCTGACCATATCCTCTATCAAAATATTTTTCTGTAGTTTCTATATCTTGTAAGATTCCGTGTTAGCAGCAATGATTTTTAATACTTAAATATTGTTTTTAATTATCTAATAGTTATAAGTTAAAGAAGTATAGAATATCCTGGAGAAGTATTAGTAATTATTATTATACTTTCAATAATGTTTCTTCATGTTATAACTGAGTTCTGATCCTTAAGAACATAGCCATAGCCCTGTTTTTCAGATGCTCTGTATAAATTCTATAAATGATACCTATCATTAGTAGGTATAATATCTCCTTTTGACACGGATACCACAGAGGTTTATGAGCTAATAAAAAAAATAGTCATTATAATAAACCTATGAAAAAGATTGAGAACAATAATTTTTTAGCAAGATTAGAATCAAGTAGAGAGATTATGACCATTTAATTTTTTTAATATGAGGAAATTAAATAAGTGTTTAAATATAAAATATTTAATGGGATTAAATTAAATGGAATAACATTTAACTTAAATTTAAAAGGAAAAATATCTGTAGAAAAATGTAGTGATTATATATTAGAATCAGAGTTCAGCGAAGTGGTAAAAAGAAAAAATAACTGAGAAATAGTCTATTTTATGATATTTTGATAAACTGAAAATACTGTATTTATGTCCCAACATTTAAATAAAAGAAAAGCTAACAGGAAAAAATATAAAATTTGAAGCACCCCCACTAGGCAACTAACTTCCAGTTTTTTTTTAAATCCCCCTTTTTGGAAAAACCAGTGAATAAAATTAAAATGTTAGCTGTTTAAGCTTGATAACAGTATATATCCAGTATTTTACATTAACAGAGACAAAGGAAAAGCAGGTAACAAGAAAATGCTGTTTCAATGTTTCAATTCTCCAAAGATTGAACTGGCTCACAAATTGCACTTCTTGTGAGGGTGCAGTCCTGTTTAAATATAAGTACTCTTGAATTTTTGTGAAAAAAAAAGTGAATGTAAACACTAAAATTTTACAATCTAGTAAATGCAATATACCTGACAATCCTCTCTGGGTGAATATATTGAGCCAAGCTCTGACTTTCTGTGCTAGCCTTAGGCTCCTATTAAAGACTGACAAGTATAAAATTAGGGCTGAATGTTCAAAATCCTAGAAATTAGGGAGAGAACAAATATTAATTTTCTCTAAATTGGAAGATTCTACTTTATATCATTATCACTTGAATTCTTAAATCCTACAGGAAGATGGGAACTATTTAATACTTTATATTTATTTTGGAAGGGAGAGAGAGAGGAAAAGAGGAAGTTTACACGCTTCACATTTTCTCCAGGATAAAATTATATTTATCCTACCACATGAGATAACTGTTATCAGAATCTGCATGAAAAAGTCCTGTCCTAAGCAACATTGTTGTCACAAATTTATCTTCCAGGACTCTTGATCACCCATTCTATATACACTTCATCAAATGACTTTTTCCCTACCAGTGTCTCTTTTCCCCTAAAATGTTTCTTACCAGAAGTTAATGAAGAGGATAAATAAAACGTTCATTTGTGTGGCTTGATAATAATTTAGGCATTGGCATTTCAGTGTTGGTCATTTGAAGACTGAATAACCTACATATATCCAAAGAAAAGAAGCTGTAATTTATTCAGTCACTAACTCAAGTACTCACTCACTCACTCACTGTAGCAGACTCTACCAGGGCACTGCTCATGGTCCCTCAGTACTGGGCTAATTCTTGTACAGGCAACAGTTCTTTACTACAAACACCTTGTATTCCCTGCCTGAGGGCTTTCTGTATCATAGGAGCATGTTTAGGAGGAAGGTGATGGGAAGTTAATGCCCTCAGCAGCAGCCCTCAACTAATAAAGAATGGGGGTTCTACAGCATTTCTCAGATGTCCCAGTAAAAATAAGCCCCAGTGGCCCACAGTAGTAACCTGCTCATTCGCATACTCTTTTTGGAGTCCTTTTCTTGTTTTCTCTCACTTCCTCATTCTTCTAATGGGGTATCCTGAGATTACTTTCCAAGTAAACTACAGTAAGTCCTCTTACTTCAAATGAACTTCAAATGAGATATTATATAATGAAACCAATTTTACCACAGGCTAATTGACATAAACAAAAGTTCCCATGGCACCTTATTAATGTTATAATGAAATAACATTGAACAAAAATACATTATTTAAGGATCTGCTGTACTTACAGTTAAATCCTTATTTTATAAGAGTCTACTTCTGGAGGGTGAGGAGGTGGGAACCCAACCTAAGACATTCATTCTTTATCTTATCATTTACTTAGTGTATTCTAGGGGCTAAGAAATATGATAGGCAGTGGGAATCAAATATGAATCCTGAGGACAAGTAAGTGAATATGTTCATACAGGGAGCTATGTTATTCACTCCCTCAAATTCACATCATAAAAGAGATCACATCTTCCATCAACTTCCATAATTAGCTTTGCTCATTATGGTTCATTGTTTCTTTCAGTCAAGATCAGATGGTGATTACCTGGTGTTTCAGGCAATTTTCTTATTTATCAAGTCGTGCTTGGATTTTCCATCTCTTTCAGCACCTATAATACTTCAACCCACTCATTCAATTCAACCATCTTAATTCTTATTTTCTCTTCTGTCTCCTCATTCTCTTGGCTGTCATTCATGACAAAGCAATATATCACATCACAGTAGCCAGTATGACTGTGTCCCTGTTCTCATTTCCAAACCTCCTTAATTATCATTTGGGTACTTTCCCCAATGAGGTGAAAGTAATTTCCCAATATCCAGCTACTTTAATGTCTCATCCCAGTTCCAACATATCATTCCCATGACAAAGTACTTACAAAATAATAGTGTATTTAATCCACAAAAAGTCCCAAAATAGGAATTATTATTTCTGTTTTATAGATTAGAAAACTGTGGCTTTCTGCCTTTAAAGCGATGATATTTCCACATATTCTATTGCACTCACCCCATGATTATAAACAAAAAAATTTAAATCCTTTTTTCTCATTCACTTCTTACTCATTTATGAGAACATATAAATGGTCAACATCTAAATAATTCTCCTGATATTTCAAGAATCATATGCTTTTATTTGATTTTTACTGACCAGTTGTTAAGAATATCTTCAAATTATATCATTAGTGATGAGCTATATTCCTTGTGACTCAGACTAATTGGAGTTGTGTCTTCCCAAATTTCAGGAATTATTTTTTTGCACACTAAACTTTTCTCTAAACAAAATACTTTTTACCTATGAAATCTTTCAATGGCTTATGTGCCAGTTAACATCTCTGTTTCTGCAACTAGAATTTCCTTTAAATTGTTGGCAGTCTTGGCATCCTGGCAAGGCCTCTTCCTTTATCAGGTCACGTGTCACCATGGTACCTGAGGAAATGCTTATGTTGTAATTTTTCATTAAAAAAAAAAAAAACTCTGCTTTTAGATCTTTTAGATTGCACTTTTGCAGGTATCTTATTTTTAGAGAACCCAAAAATAGTACATATTTTAATCTTGCTATTTGTATGGGTGTCATACACTGACAGGCTAGTAATACCAAAAGAAAAACATTCTAGAAATGTGCTGAGACTTTCAAGTGTGGGACATCCAGTACCTTCCAAGGAGGACATGTTAATTGACATACTGTTTCAGTTCCAAATTTCTTCTCTGTAAGTGGTAGACATGATGCCAAAATGATGACCTGAAAATATTCCAGTTCAAAACATCAGTAACAAAGCCAGTAGTACCACAGTATTTCCATTGAAATACACATGCTGTTTCAGTAGTGTGAAGACATTGCAACCAGTTTGGAAAAGCAAATGGCCAAATTGAAAACTTAGGAGGAAAATGGAAGGAACCAACACTAAATATTTCTCTTTATCATTTTGATTCTATACTTCCAAAAGTTCCTCAGATGATAGTTTGATTGATTTACTCCCTAGATTTGGTGCTCAGAATGACTGGAAACAGGGAAAGATCTCTGTGAGTCAGTGGTTCCAGACTAAAGGAAGACACTTCCTTTAGAAATAATCATTTAAAATGATTCCAAAAAAAAAAAAAAAAAAAAGGATAGTTTTAGTAAGTCATTTACTCAAAACACTTGCTGAAAGAGCAAATAGCAAATATCAATTTATTCTCAGAGGATATACTTAAATATTCTGTATTGAAATAAGAACTATACCATTTAAAACTAAATATGAAAACAAGAGCAAGGAGTTAAAATATGACCACATGTTTGTACCTTACAAATAAAAACCACCTAGAGGAAAACCAATAATGAACAGCAGAGTAAATATAAAAATAGGAAAGAATGGACAGTTGGCATATACTGTCACTGACCTACTCAAGGAAGACCCTCTGTTGTTATCTGGAGTTGAAACATGACCTTTAAAACTTTATTACAACTCAAAAGAGAGCCTAGTGTAGGAAATAAACACTATAGTCCATCTCCAATTTTATTTTCTTCAAGAATGATTTTAGCAAGTTGCTAAGATGTTTTGAAGGTACATTTTAAAGGTTTTCCTTAATGGCTTAGTGTTATTTAGGATAATGGTCAGTGTTGTTTTCATGAAAGTAGGACCTTCCACAAAACCAAGAGATATCAACACAAGAAATGCTATTACAGCTTGGTATAAACTGAGGCAATGAAAGAGTGAGACCTCACTTGGGAGAAACATGTCTATCACCAACAATAACTACTCATTATGCCTCTGGAACTCTGAGAAAATGCTAAGGCAAATGGAATATACTGAAAGTTACTAAATTTCCATTTATAAAAATAATATACATAAACTGGAAAAGGTAAACAAAAGTTTAAAAAAAAATTACAGTTCAGCAACAGTCACCGTTAAAATTCTGAAAAATTTTCTTCCAGTCTTTTTCAGCATAGTTTTTGGAATTTTTGAAAATTAAGATATAAATAAAATATAACATTATATTTGTTTCAGGTGACAGCACAATATTTGTATATATGGTAAAAAATGATCACCATATTAAGTCTAATTAACATTCATCACCACGCATAGTTATAAATTTTTTTCCTTGTGATGAGAACTTTGAAGAACTATTCTCTAATCAACTTTCAAATATACAATGCAGTATTATTAACTATAGCCACTGTGCTGTGCACTACATCCCCAAGATTTATTTATTTTATTTTTCCCACCCCACTCCTGCCTCTGGAAATCACCAATCTGTTCTCTGTATCTATGACTGGTTTTTGTTTTTGTTTTTAGATTCTATATATAAATGAGACCATACTGGTCTTTCTCTGAATTATTTCATTTAGCAAAATGCCCTCAAGTTCCATCCATGTTGTCACAAATGGCAGAATTTCCTTCTTTTTATTTCTGACTATTCCATTGTGTATCTATATACCACATTTTCTTTCTGTATTTATCCATGTAAATAGACATTTAGACTGCTTCCGTGTCTTGGCTATTGTAAATAATGCTGAGATGAACATGAGGATGTATATATCTTTTTGAAGTAGAGTTTTTATTTTATTTGGATAAATACACAGAAGTAGACTTGCTGAATCATATGGTAGTTCTATTTTTATTTTTTTCAGGAACTTCCATAATGATTTCCATAGTGGCTGTATCAGTTTACATTCCTACCAAGAATGCATGGGGGTTCCCTTTTCCCACATCGCTGAATAACTATTGTTATTTCTTGCCATATATATATATATATATATATATATATATATATATAAAATAGCTATTATAACAAGTGTGACATAATATTTCATTGTGGTTTTGATTTGTATTTTCCTGGTGGTGCATCATGGTGAACACCTTGACTTTGTCACGTCCCAGTTGGCCATGTACATTCCTCTTTGAAAGAATGTCTGTTCAGAGACTCTGCCATTTTTAATGAATTGGGTTTTGTTTTGTTTTGTTTTTTCTTTTTTTGCTATTGAATTGTATGAGTGTTATGTATATTTTGGATATTAACCCCTTATGAGATATATGATTTGCAAATATTTTCTCTCATTCTATAGATTATCTTTCATTTTGCTGATGTTTTCTTTTGATGGGTAGAAGCTTTTTAGTTTGATGTAGTCTCACTTGTTTATTTTTACTTTTGTTGCCTTTGCTTTTGGTGTCAAATCTAAAATAATCATCACCAAGACCAGTGTCAAGGAGTTGATCACCTAGGTTTTTTTCTAGGAATTTTATGTTTTTATGTCTTACATTCAAGTCTTCAATCTATTTTGAGTTAATTTTTGTGCATGGTGTAAGAAAGTGGTCCAGTTTTATTCTTTTGCATGTGACTGTTCAGTTTTCACAGCACCATTTATTGAAGAGACTAATTTTCCCCATTGTATATTCTTGGCTCCTTTGTTAAAAAATAATCAACCATATATACATTGGTTTATTTCTAGACTCTCCTTTGTGTTCCATTGATCTATATGTCTGTTTTTATGCCAATACCTTACTGTGTTGATTACCTATAGCTTTGTAATATAATTTGAAGTCAGGAAGCGTGATGCTTTCGACTTTGTTTTTCTTTCTCAAGATTGCTCTTTGGGTATTTGGGGTCTTTTGTGGTTCCATACAAATTTTAAAATTATCTTTTATTTCTGTAAAAATGCCATTGGAATTTTGATAGGGATTGCATTGCATCTATAGATTGCTTTGGTAATATGAACATTTGAGCAATATTGATTCTTCCAATCCATAATCATGGAATATTTTCCCTTTTGTGTCAATTTCTTTCATCAATGTCTTATAGTTTTCAGATGTTTCACCTCCTTGGATAAATTTATTTCTAGGTGTTTTATTCTTTTTGATGCAGTTATAAATAGGATTTTCTTAATTTCTCTGATAGTTTATTAGTGTATAGAAATGTAACAGATTTTTGTATATTGATTTTTATCCTTAGCAACTTTAGTGAATTTGTTTAATTAGTTTTACCAATCTTTGTCTTGTGCCTGATCTTAGAGAAAAAGCTTTTAGCTTTTTACCGTTGAGTATGATGTTAGCTGTGGGCTTGTCATATATGGCCTTTATAATGTTGTGGTATATTTCCTCTCTACTAGCTTTGTTGAGACTGTTTACCATGAATGAATGTTAAATTTTGTTAAATGCTTTTTATCTTTTGAGATGTTTTAACAGTGTGTCATGTTGATTGATTTGTGAATGTTGAACCAATCTTGCATCCCAGGAATAAATCCCATTTGATCATGTGTATGAATAATCTTTATAATGTATTGTTGAATTTGGTTTGCTAACATTTTATTGAGAATTTTTGCATGGCTGTTCATCAGGGATATTGGCCTGCAATTTTCGTTTGTTGTGGCATCGTCATCTGGTTTTGGTATCAGGGTAATACTGGCCTTGGAAAATGAGTTCAGAAGTGGTCCTTCATCCTTTTCAATTTTTAGAAGAATTCGAGAAGGATTGGTGTTTATTCCTTGAAGGTTTGGTAGACTTCACCAGTAAGGCCATCTGGTCTTAGACTTTTGTTGGTTTTGAGGCTTTTGATTATTGATTCAATTGCCTTATTAGAAATCAGTCTGTTCAGATTTTTCTATTCATGATTCAGTCTTGGTAATTGTATGTTTTTAGGAACTTATCCATGTCTTCTATGTTGTCCAATTTGTTGGCATATAACTGTTCCTAGTCATCTCTTATTACATACACACACACACACACACACACACACACACACAAACACATATATATATACACATATATATACACACACACACATATATATTAAATATAATATATTTCTATGGTATCAGTTATAATATCTCCTCCTTCATTTCTGATTTTATTTATATGAACCCTCTCTCTTTTTACCTTGGTGAGTCTGGTTAATCATTTGTCAATTTGCTTATTTTTTTAAATCAGCTGTTAGTTTCACTTATCTAGTGTGGAGATAGATAAGGAATGGGAGCACAGAAGGTAGTATAATTGAACTCACCAAAAGATGAGATATTATCTGAGTTAATGCTTGAAAGAAGAGAAGTTGGTCAGATAATATTGGGGAAAACATTACAGGCAGTAAGAACATCAAAGACATATAGGCATTTATTTAAAAGCCCAATACATTTGAGGACCTATAGGTAATAAATATTAGGGCATAAAACAAGTGTTGAGCTTGGGAGGTTGAGGATAGACACAAAGCAGAGCAAGTATGCAGGAGCTACATGATGAAGAATATCTGCTATCATGTTATAAAAGTTTATGTTGTATTCTTAGATAATAGGAAACTATTGAAATTTGCCATAAAAAAATTTGTGTCATAACAATAATTCTGCTGTCAATGGAGATAGAAAGAGTTGAGAGGCGGGAAGATTTAGGAAGTTATTATATGAGCACAGAAGAGATATTAGTATCTTCATTAGGGCAGGAAAAGTTGGAAGGAAAATAAGGTAGGAAAATGCTATATTTTATGAGAGAGACAGTAAAAGCAATAAAACAAGAATTGAATAAGAAAGATGTTATCTTAGAACTAACTTTTTAAAAATTATCTCAGTGATAGATTATTTAGTAAGATCTTATTATAATTGAGGGAAAAGATCGACTTCATTTGTCCCAAATCTGAATATAGAATATTTGTTTGTAAACGAAATTTTAATATACTTAAGAACAGGTAGTTTGTCAATCACATTTTGATGGTATTAAAAAAAAAAAAAGAATTAAAGGGAATTTTGACAGAAGGAAGATTTACATGAGAAATCCTTACTCTATAAGAAGAGGAATTTATTTTCTCACAATTTTGGAAGGTAGGCATTTTCATAGTTGTTGTTCAGATGGATTCACATCCAAAATTTTAAAAAACTGACTCACAAACCAAATCAAGATTTGTAAAGACCAAAAATGATCACTAGTCAAAGAATGTCTATATTGTGCTAAAGCAGCTAATACTCACTGATATTAAATGAAACTTCACTTTGGAATTTAAGATTGAGAAAGGCCAGATTCAGGTGTTATGTTTTAATAGATTTGGAGGCCTGTTTATTTAACTGGGTTTTTCTATTAACATTAATGTTGAAGCACAACATACTGTGCACTAAAAAATATTACAGGCTAAAAGTGTATATGTTTTTTTTTCCCCCCCCCTCAACAAAATGTCAAACCATTTCTCTGGATACCTACACAAAATAGGTGATAAAATATTCCTAGCAGAGGATATGATCTAATAATGCTTATCTTAGCACTAGGGAGAGCAAGAATTTCAGATCCTACTCCCACCTTCCTCACTGTTTCTCTACAGTCTTAACTACTTTTTCGTTCTAGCTCCCCCTTTGTAAGAAACTGTGCAAAAAAGTAGCTATTTGTTTCCTATTTTGCTAGCATAGGGGTGGAGAATGGGAGTGGATAGGGAGTGCAGTATACAATAAAAATCCTGAGATTTTTAGAAGGATATCTCACTGTAACATATGACTACAGTCATGAAAATAGCAGTTACCTTGTTCCCAGACTATAACAATAGCAAAAGAGACCCAGGTGAGGAAGTGGGGCCAGAAATTAATAGTTATTGTATTCCTATGCTGATTTAAATAGTGTTAGATTATTTGTATGTTCTATTTAATTTAATCTTTAAAAAAAGATTGGAAAACTAAGCCTTAGGGAGGTTAAATGAGTTTCCCAGTTTACTATGGCCAGCCAACAACGGAATTAGTATTTGAAAGTAAATCTGACTCCCAAATCATGCTCATTTCCTTTCTCCACAGTGTGCCCCAGAAGGCTAGGGTGGTCAGTTCTGCTGCACAAATGTGATCAGAACAATCAAGAGAACCAAGGAAGTCATATTTGTCTGGACTAAACAACTCAGTTTACAAATCATTTAACTTTAATATAAGGTGGAAAAGTAGAATTTCAAAAGAAAAGGAGAAGAACAAGGACACGAAACTAAGTTTCAGCAAAGAGAGCAAGTGAGCAATTGAAAATAAATCTTTTATGATTTGCTCCCACAGGCAAAAAAAAAAAAAAAAAAAAGTATATTTTTTTCAACCCTCCTTAACTCAAAGTAATTTGAGTTATTTAAAGTACTATCACCACCAGTGACAAAGCAGAGTTTGTTACATCTTTTCATAAGCAAGGACTTCCTAGAAGCAGGAAGTACATGTGAAAAGGGACCTAATTATCCATGTTACAATGTGCACCTTTCTGTTGGGTATGGTCAGGGTCTCATATCTGTACCTCATGCGTGTTGGGAGTTCTACCCTACACGATCTAGACCAGGAAATCTGTTCTCCATTCTGCATGGGAAACCAGGATATTTTCAGTCCTCGTGGGCCTTAAAACACAAGTGGAGTCATAAAGCCAGAGAGAAGTTTGCACACCATTCAAGCCAATACTTTACTTTACAAATGAGGATCAGTGTCTTTAGACACATCAGTAGTTAATAGCAGAATCCTAGATTAGAAAGCTCAAAATTTCAGAAATTCAACTATTCCTCCAAAGTAGAGGCATAGTTTCATTTGCAAAGTAGGGCATCATTACCTAAAGATAACAGCATCTGCAGAAATACTTACTTAGCAACTAAATCACAAGGTCTTCCTTAGAGCTTCCTTTAGGCTAGAAATAGTCCCTGCTTAGCCAGCTGGCCTGAAAAACTAGTGACAAACATAAAAACCAAAAGAATTGCAGAGCTTATTCTATCCCCTCATCTACTTGGAAGAGTTTATTTTGTTTTTTTTGTTTTTTGTTTTTTTTTGAGATGAGGAGTATAAAGTTAACAAAAGGAGAAAATGCCTGCATTTTCTTCCTTTGTGGCATGTTTTTAATACCCAGAAACACCTACCTTTCTATTTAATCAAATGTAAAACTTTTTATTTAACTATTTCTTAAATTTAAGGCTGGCACTATTTGCAATGACCATGATAGCCATAACTTATTCAGTGGCCTGAGCTCTGCCACCAGTGAGCCCAGGCAGACAGACCACAGATACTGGGATGTGTCAGTATCACCCATAACTACAGTGTCTGGATCCATGGAGCACTAAATAATGCTGATTTCTAGGTGGCCTAAGAAGTCTTGAAGAAGGACACTTTCATTGTCCTGGTTCTAAAAACATATTTTATAAATTCCCATTTTGTCATACTGTTTTCTTATTTTATTTGCCAAGAAAGTAAATATTTGCATATGAATGCTATACTAATTATAAAGAAAAAATAAGCTTATGTCATATTTATCCCTCTTTCAAGTTACATTTTAACTTCGCACATGAGCACACATGAGTAATTGTGCAACAAATTATCTGTAAAAAAGTTATTTCTTATTTATTTGACATAAATACAGAGGCAGAACAACTCATATAACTTGCTTGAATCATGTCATCATATTTTCATGGAGCATTCATTATATGAAAGCTATTATCATAGATGTTGACAATAAAATAAAAACCCTGCTTTCACCTCCTACTAAAGTTCTCTGCATGCCTACCACCTGTTTTAATGTGGCCCATGAGCTAAGACTGCTTTCTGTATTTTTAAATTGGTTGAACAAAATTCAAAAGAATCATACATCATGGCATCTGAAAATTATTTGAAAGTAAAATTTTAATGTCCACAAAGTTCTATTAGAACACAGCTACACTCATGTCTTTACATTTTGTCTATGTCTGCTTCCGTGATACAAAAGCCGAGTTGAATGGTTGTTACAGAGACTGTATGGCCCAGAAAGGCTGCAATATTTACTATTTGGCCCTGCAAAGAAAAAGAATGTGTCAACCCCTGGCCCAGAAGAACAAGGAAAGCTTTAATGATCGACCTGTCTATTGAATCAAATTCTGAAAAATAAGGTAGAATTTGTGCTGGTAGAATAGCGATGAGGGTGATTTTTCAAGAAAATGATGAGCAAAGCATAGCACTAGGAAGACACATGGCTTATTCGGAGGTAGCGAACAGATTAGTGCTGCCAGGGTAGAGAGAGCATATGAAGAAGGTAAGAGGACATCCACTGAAAAGACATGTCAGCTGTGGCTTGAGGAGAGTGAATAGAAAAGAAGTGTTTCTCCCCACCCCTACCCTCCAAACCATTTCCATTTTCCTGTGGAAAATAAAAGCCAATTAAGATTTTTTAAAACTGAAGAGCAATGCATTTTAAAGAAAGTTTTGCAAACAACTGATTTGGTAACACTATGTAGGATGGAGAGGAGGCTGGTGAGAAGATGGGAAAAAGATAAGGAAGACTGAAAACAAAGATTTAGATAGGAGACCCTTAAATAGTTCTATCAGTAAAGAAGAAAGATAGAGAACCATGTGGCTGCCTGTTTGATGTCTGTATATCTGGAGATCCACATAAAGGATATGCTTAATATATCATGATTGAATAAATACACAGATGGATAAAAGGAAGGAAAGGAGGGAGAGGAGGAGAGAAAGGGAATGAGGGAGGAAAAAACATTGATAGATTTTGTCAATTGACTGAGTGAAGTAAAGATTAAGCATATGAACCAAGCTTAGAGTTTAGCTTTAGCCATGTAGAGTTTTAACTGCCAAAGAGGCATTCACAAAAAAATATCTAGCAGTGGTTGAAAATGTGAGGTGCTAGCTCTGGAGCAAGATCAAAATGGAGATAGAGATCAGAAGAATCCATCCACTCCTTCAAAAATCAGCCACTGTGAATCTGACAGTCCTCACAAGCTTCTCATGAATAATTGATAGGAGCTTATTATGCTTGTGTTTATTTTGGGATTGGTATGCAACTTTCTAAACCTTCAAGAAAAGTCATAAAGACAGGATCTGTCTCTGTGTCTAGCAGTTTGCAAGGTATGCTAAAAGTAACCTTAGTAACATCAAATCACTAGCCTCAGAGATTTCACATCCATGTCATTACTTCCATAAACAACAGAGAGAAAGAGACAGAGGTAGAGAGACAGAGACGGAGATATCAGGGCATCATTCTATTATTTACAAACAGATGCTTCCTTCTGGACAATTATGACAAAGACTAGGTGAATGTAGAAAATACTGGTTTCATTTTTTTCCCCTTGCCTAGATAACTCCTAACAGAGTCTGGGAAATGGGTTTTAAAAAGTGGGCTTATAGATGTTCTGTATATATTTGTAGTGCTGCCCTTGAACACTTCCCTGATCATGCCCATTTCCAGCAATTATCATTTTGAATTATGTTTTAACAACTGAATGATTCCAGGAACCCAGAAGGGGCATATAAGAATTTCATGGTGTGACACCCTTTCTGTGAACTGCTCTGAAACCAGAGGGTTACAATAGATAAAGCAGCTTTTATCTCTAGCAAACTTACTCAAAGACATATGCATATATCTACAGAAACCCGTAGGCAGTTCCACATTTCCTGATGAACACTGGCCTTTCTTGAAATATATGCTTAGACATGGAATCTAAAAAAGGATCTTTCTGTGTTATTTAAGCAGCATTATCAGAACAATGGCATGCAGGGAATGAAAAATATCTCTACTAGGGATTTATGTTCATTAAGAACTCAGAAAACACAGAATCTGCACCTGCTACAAGATAATATTGGGCTTACAAGGCAAAACAAAGATTTCAACACAAAGCTAAAGATGTTTATACTAGTTGGGATATTTACTGAACTGAGTCATGAGAAAATTAAAACCTAAATGACTTCTAATAAATGTGCCTAAAGTTCAGAATATTAAGACACTATTAGATACAAAGAATTTAGATTTGTGCCGGAAAACAATAGAAAAGATACTATAGATCAGATTACAAAGGAAGGAAGGGTGGAACGGGCCTTGCCAGTTCTTACTATTCATTCTGCCCACATACACATCTTACACTAAGTTTTCTATTTTTAATTGAAGTTGAAAATGCCTCAGATTATACACTCTGGTAGTTCTGTTATGAATAATGCTGGGACCCTCAAGGATGGCAACAAAAACCTAAAATCGTTTTCTAGGTCTTTATCTACAGCATGTTATGTGTGTCAGTGTCCTTGCTGTCTCCAAATAATATGACCTTTTACACCTCCTTTGTGTAACTGAGGGCCCTCCTGTCAGCTTTATGACTGTGACAGTGAAATGCACAGGAACCCCCAAAGCTGCCTGCTGAAGCTTGTGGAAGGTCAGGATAGGAACTAATCAATGTGCATATTCCTGCTTCAGTGTTCTTATCATTTTCCATGATAATACCTTGAATTTAAACAGGAGCTTTCCTCCAATGAGCACAGAACATTTCATATATATAACTTTATTCAACCTTACTACTTCCTTATAAACAAAGGAAAGTAAGGATTTGTTGATTCCGTTTTAGACAGAGGAACAGAGACAGTAAGTTAATAGATAAACAAATATGATGCCAGAATATGCATGATCTTTTACCCAAGAGTTTCTAATTCAAAATCTCATCCTCTGTATGCTAAATTATAATCATACAAAATTTATCTCTGATAGTGGCTTTTTCTTGGTTATTTGGAAAAAAATTAAAGAATGAAAGGTAATTCCTGATTCTAAGTTAGAATAAAAATAATCTTTATTGAGAAATGAGCCAATTATTCTCAACATTCCCATTCTAATATCAAATTATCTAGTGTAACAAATAATATTTGGCTGTATAATGATTAAGTATTTAAGTCTAGTGACTTTCAGTTTTAGTTTTCCAATTTTCATGACTAAGGAGCCAACTTAAAAAGAGGGAGAGAAGTTCTCAGATTTTCTTAAACCCTGAGAAAATTTTTAAGAGCAAACAGAAAGTATAGAGTCATATTAATTGTTAATGGGCTCACAGGTCAAAAATACTTCCTCGACATTATTATTAAAAAGCCAAAACTATCTACAGATAGGCACTAAGGTGTCAAAATAGAAACAAAAAGGGGGAACAGGAAGTGCTGTCCAGAAAAGGGAATAGGGCCTGATGGCTCCTCACAGAAAGTGTTAAAAGAGAAGGGAGGGCCAGAGGTTTATGACTGAGACAAATGAAATGAAAAGGACATACTGCATATGGTAATAGGCATAAAGGTTTATTTAAAAAGAAAAGGCTGTGACCAGCGTGTTTCAGATGCAGAGATCCTTTATAGGAAATATCTGACAAAGACTGCATAGTTTATGCTATCTGTGTGACAGACATTGTGTTAAGTACTTTCCACACATTACCTCATTTGACTCTAACTATTCTCAACATAGGTATTGTTTTGCCCAGTTTACAGATGAGAACTTGGATTATGAGATGTCACCTGGCTTGCTGTTAATTGATAGAATCAGAATAAGAGCCTAGAACGATCTACCCCCAGAGCTTGATTTTAACTACTCTAGCATGCTGACTAATTTTGAGAAAAAAAAAAGATTAAACCTATGAGAAAAACTAACAAGAACTTTTTCTCAAGGATTTTATCTCTCACACCAGTTCCTTTATGCTTCCTTTTTTCTCTTGAACTAAAATACCCATTTACTAAGGGAGGGGTGGGTTAGAGAAACATTCACATGTTATGCCTATTACTCATGTCTCAGAGGAACCTGAAGGGCAACTCTGTCCATGTAATCGTGAGCAGAGGCGTAATTAAGAATTTCTGGTACTTGAGTGAGCTCCAAGATTTATACCTCACTCCAGCTCACTTCTCTTTATACCAGTGATAGAACTAAATATGTCATACACACACATACCAAACCCCAGTAAGTCAAGAACAGACATGGGTACACATCATGTGCAGATCTATGTAGTAAAAACTGTGACCAGCTCTGCACTCTCTCTGGTTTTGTTTCTGCTGGGGTCAGCTGTCCCACCCTGGCACAAGCATCATTTTGCCATCAGTGGAGAGAAACAGCATATTCACAACCAGCCAACAGAATAACGTGCCATCAAAAAATAACTGTCAATCAAAGCTGTAACAGTCTCTAAATTAAGTACTGCATACAAAGCCAATCACAGCCTTGCCTTCTTCCCCTACTTCATCTCTCGTTCTCTTCTCATACCTCATGCTAATATCATCCAGTAATTCCCAATCCATAAATACAGTATGCTCTTTCATAATTCTGGTTCTTCTTAAATGCTGATTTTTCTCCCCTGAGTGCTTTTTTCCTTTCTAAGTCAGTTGGCAAATTTCTTATCATCCTTTGAGATCCAGCTCAAAAGCCCCCTTCTTTAGAAATTCTCCTCTATTTTCTCTATTGCTTTTCCCCTCTGTGCTCCTGGGGAAATTTAGAATGTCTCTATTCTAGTGCCCATTATTTTACACATAGCATTTATTTGCATATCTGCTTCCCCAGTGAACCTGTGAATTCCAGCACCTAGAGCAATGCCCAACATGTAGTAAATATTGGATGGTGACTAGATGGTCTGTGAGTGAATGAAGGAATGAACATAAGAATTGCTGCTTTTCCTCAATTCCTTTAAAGTTTCAGTTCACACTTATAAGTTCAATCACATACTTTAATGTTACTGACATAATTGTTCTCCATGAATTCAAGTAAAAGCTGTAAACATTGATATATATCCAACCGAAAAAAGTTCTGCTTGAAGTTAGCAGGAGTTTAGAATAGGTGAGCTCACAGGACCTAAGCTCATGAACCACAAAGAGGTGAAGGAATAGGAAGGAAGGAAGGAAGGAAGGAAGGAAGGAAGGAAGGAAGGAAGGAAGGAAGGAAGGAGGGAGGGAGAGGGAGGGAGAGGGAGGGAGGGGGAGGGAGGGGGAGGGAGGGAAGGAAGGAGGGCAGCATATGAATTGGGTAGTTGTTTTCATTATGGATACCAACTATAGTTCTGATTTTCATTAAGTTGCTTCGACACTCAGAGGAGTCTTGATTTCTTAGCCTATTTTCCTCTCCAGTGACAGTGCTTGGCTTTCTGGCCCTTGACAGTAGTAAGACTTTCTGCTGAGTCATTTATTGCAGTTCTCTCTCTGGCATCAGTCCTCTACCGAGAATGTATTTCTTCTTCCTATTCATCAACGTTGTTTTCTTGATAAATTCTACAGCTATTCTCTTAACAGTGTCTAAGTACCCTTTGCCCTTAGAAATTGCATATTGTCATTAATGAACATTTTGCCTAAAATGTTTTCATGTTACATTCTCAGGTTTACTTTCAGTACATAATCTTAGAATAAGAAATAAGAATAACAGGGTGTAAAAAAGAAATACACTTTTAAGAACAAGAACATTTGAAGTATGAGCTTTTTGTGTTGATTTGCTTTATATTTACAACAAAGACTTTCAACATTTTAAATGAACAGAATTTACAGGGGGCAAAATAGAGTAATGGAAAATTCTTACTAAGGATATTTCGATAATCCATTCAACCAGCATATGCCTGGCACACTACTGTGTGCAGGTAATAAAGTCAAGTAACAGAAATGTCCTAACTTCTAGTTGCTCATAATCTACAGGAAAAGCTCTTTTTATAATGCAAAGTGATAAGAGCGAGAATAGAGATAATCTATGTAATGGGTATAGATCTCATCCTATAAATTTACATGCACAAGAAATACATATATTATCTTTATGATGATTATTATTTTTTACACCAAACCTCCATCTTCCAGGCCAGTAAAAAAAAAAATGACCTTGCTAATTCTTAGTTCTTTCTCCCCCATCCTTTTACCTGGAGTTTGGAATTGGGGAGGAAAGGAGAGTGGAGGACTTGCCCTCCAGAGGTGGTATTGTTTGTCCTGTCTGCAGAACTCCTCAGACCCAGGGGCCTTTGTCCCACTCTGCATCCTGCAGAAGAAACAAGAAGTTTTTACATGGCTGCAGATAGCTTTCTCTGTCTAAGTTCCTTAGGCAGCCAATCTTGAGAGCTTAGCTGTAGAGAGGCAGAATCATGAATTGTTTCAAAGGCTGACTTTGGCATCACTTGGACTTACATCCTAGGCATGCCATACATCTGTGAAACTTCAGGCAAAAGTTTTTAAATTTCCTAAGCTTCAGGTTTTCACCTGCAAAGTACAGATGTGTATGTTGTCTACCTCATAGAGTTGTTGTGAAGGCAAAATGAGGTAATTTATATAAAGTGCTTAGCACAATACCTGGTATGTAGTAAGTGTTCAGTAACAGCTGCTATCATTATCATTGCTATTGTTGTTGTCGTTATTATTACTGACAGCATCATGCTTGGGGAGTACTAAGTCCTCTCTGTTCCTGGGACCTATAAATCTCTTTCTCTTCTTCCCTTCACCAGGCCAGGAAAATCTTTTTCATCTGGGAGAGAGGTCCTATGTTCTCCATCACTTTTCCCTAGATTCTCCACCTCCAATTGTACACTGTTTTATCTTGATATTTTTCCTATGGTCATCTA
>CM053501.1:55780142-55797365 GCA_028627145.1 Eidolon dupreanum | reverse complement strand
CCAAAAGATGACTGCATGTTTACCAAGGTAAAGAACATATTCCCACAAAGAGCCTATAAGAGGGTGAGAGAAAGCACCTTCTCTTAGAAATACATTCTCCAATGTATTTCTAATATTGTTGGATACCTGGCATTTAATAAATTTTGCTGGATAAATGAAGTAAATTTCTGTAAGAAGAAATATCATGTACAAAACCACGAGCCTTAAAAATGTTTAGATGTTTAGGAGGAAACAGAGGAAAGTGTAACTTTAGACATTGAGGGGAGAGAAAGAGAAAATAATAGAAATAAAACATGCTATAAAACTAACCATAGTGAATTAATTGGTCTTACTAAAAAGTTTAAATTTTTCCTATAATAGAAGTATAATTTTCCTATAATTTATTAAAGCAGAGGAGTGAACAAATCATCTATATCAACTGATGAGGATATGGAGCAAGGCTAGCCACAAAAGATAGTAGTTATAGAATTAGGCAAAGTCTTCTGTGGTCCGGAAAAGATCGATTTATTGGACATAATTTTCTACACATTTGTAAAAGAATTATGTATTTCACTCTTGCCACAGCTTTGTGGAGAGCTGTGGGGAGGCTAATTGAACTTCCTCTTGTCTTTGGACTTGGCCATATGTCTTCCTTTCACTGATAGGATACTAGTGGACATGGCATGAGCATAAGTTTGAAATGTGCTCGTGCACTTGAGGTAGCCCATTGAACTCTGGGCATCTGCCATGAGAAAAATATGCCTCAGCAACTACTGAACTCCAGCCTGGGCCCCAGAATGAGACACATGCGGCAGGCCTGAAACCAACATGTAGCCAGCAGCTCAGAGCCCAGACTTTGGAGTCCAGCCTTATCCACATGAGACTCATTAGAATAAAAAAGTTTTGTTTTAAGGCAGCCATTGAATTTTAGAGTAATTTCTTATAGGGTACTCTGGGTTCTAAAACTTCAGATTTTTTTAAAGCTTGGTGGCTTCCTCTTCACACTGCTGTCTCTGCAGTTGACAATCTCTACAAGATCCCTAAAGTGCTACTTTCAAAGTAGTGAGAAAGTCCCACATTTTTGTGTGGAGTCCTGGAGGGAGCCTGTTACTTTGTTCCTAGGGAAAAAAAAAAAAAAAAAAAAAACAGAAGAGTATCAATTCATTGTTTAGAAGAAAATTCTGAAGTCAGTGAAAAAATTCTCAATGAAAATGCTTCAGAACAGAAAGTTAAGATTTAATAATGTAAATTGGGGAATGTTTTAGATGAGCTTTCACAGATGTGTTTTTAGAAAATGCTTCTTTTTACAAACTGGATTTGAATCACACTATAAGTATCAATGGCAGCATATGTGCAGAGTTGTCTATCAGTCTAGGAGTATTTGAAGTGTAAAACAAGGACAGAGAGGATGGTAGGAGGATCTTAGAAGCACAATTTGCCCATACTTTACACTACTAAAAAGAAGCTGCACTAGCTAAGGCTAGGACACTCTCACCTGGATGACTATGTGCAAATGAGGCATGACTTAGGGAAGAAAAACCCCGATGAGTTATAGTGTTATAGGGTTTTTCAATGGTTTTTAAGGCAAGATCACAGCTTCATGTCTGGATGTAGAGTTTTCCTTGAAGTGAGTATATCTTTTCATTGTCAGTTATCCTAAATGAACTCCAATATGAGGCAAGGAATAAGGATTTAGAGTCTTAGTTTGGTGTGAAAGGCATCTTCACTTTGGGCCTAGGAATTTAGATGGAGAATTTGTTAGGACATTCCTGGTCAGATGTTAGCCATCCTGAAGCTGGACCAGGAAGAGATTTGAAGTCCTGTCTACTCTAAGAGTACCATTTTTAGAACAATAGTAAATTACTATCTTTGTTGTACTTTCCTTCCATGATGCCCAAGCCTTTCATTAAAGTCCAGTTAACATTTTAACCTGGTCTCAGTTGTGCTTTGGAGAGTTAGGGAAGGGTCTGTCTCATTTTCAGATGAAGAGCAAGAGTCAGGCTTACATGAGATCAGAAAGGCAGCAATAGTAGTGATCATTTTGGGACAGGAAAGCTGAGCCCATACATTTAGCAGTCTCATGAGAAGGGCCAACAACAGAGGCACCAGTGTGAAGGGTGGGAGCCACCTGCTCCTGAGGAGGACCCGGGAGAACTCTCAGAAGTAGATTTATTTCCAGTGACTAAAATGGCAGAGGCTCAAGCTATAATAATCAAGGAATTAAAAGAAAACATGATCTTATTTTGTAATCACTGGCTGGTAAAATCTAGAACCTTGGATGGCAGCAATTACCCAATTTGTC
This sequence comes from Eidolon dupreanum, assembly GCA_028627145.1. Taxonomy (NCBI): domain Eukaryota; kingdom Metazoa; phylum Chordata; class Mammalia; order Chiroptera; family Pteropodidae; genus Eidolon; species Eidolon dupreanum. The sequence goes on along the minus strand of CM053501.1, from coordinate 55,795,084 downwards.
ACTAAATAACATTTTTCCAATTTATAAAACTGTTTTCTTAAAATGTAAAATTAATACAATCCTATGAGAAAAATTAAGAGCACAATCTAAAATGTAAATTCTCAAAGATAAATATATTTTTCACTTGAAAAACTTTTTATCTTTGTAAACAATAACTAACTTGTGTGGCAGATTCCACTGACATGGACATATGGAATGGATGTAGATGACTGGGGGTTTGTGGAGGCCATTAGTAAGAAGTTACCTGAAATAAGATACTTTTATCAATATGAAGAACATATTAATGAGAGGAAATCATATTCTTGGCTTTTCAAAGATGCATTTGGCTTTTCTCTTTAAAGACTGCTCCTGAAATTAAAGCATTAATGTTTGAAAAGAATGCATACTTTCAAAAACTGCAGAACATCATTTTTGGTTAATTATTTATAACAGCTTTAAACAATTTGGTTTCTGTAGCCAAGTTTATTTAAGAACCAGATTGAGAAAAAAAAAAGTTGTTCTTCTTGTCCTAAAAAAAGAAGATATATCTGGTGCTATTGAATAAAGTTAACTTAATTGATAATATTTAACATTATTTAAAATATTTAATATAAAACTGCTTTTTAACAAAATGCCTGAGATTTTACTTATCTGCTTCTAAGATTTATAAAATAGAAAACCTGACTAGGCTAATTTTTTTTATGTGTATGGTCCTTTTACTTTGCTTGAATTCTTACATAAGGATCAGTTTCATCATAATGTATGATAAGGAAAGGGTATCCCTTTCTATGAAGCCTTTAAGAGTAAAGTCATTCTTTTGGCACTCAGGCCATTTTACTTTTCTGTAGCTCCCTTGTGTGCATATTGTATAGTCAGGGCCATCTTAAATATTTTAAATAAGGGAATGATTTAGTGGTATATAAAACAAAATAAGAAAATTTAATTTTAATAGAGTAATTACTCTAATTTTCTGTTACACATCCCTGTTCTTCAAAGAAGAGAAAATACTTTACAAAAAGCCATTAAATCTTTTAAATGTGTTTTAAAGTCATTCTCTAAGTAATCCAAGCTCTCAACATGTCTAAAATAGGACTGTCTAATGTGAAGGGGCAAATGAAGACACTTTTACTTCTCTTAATGTGGAGGAATTACTGTTAATTTTAATTTTAACTCTTTCAGATCTTATTACATTTTCTCTTGAGAGGCAGTATTACTTTCTTGCTTTCATTCACAATTACAGTCCAGGGTTGCTTCTTATATTTATTTACTTGTTTATTTGTGGAATATACAAACCCATGCCTAAATAGCACTGGACATTTGCAGGGCTGTGTCAGAACTCTAGGCAACAGGACATGGGGACATAGCTCCTCAAGAGTGTCAACACTCATCTGTCTAGTAACAAAAATAAGCACCTACATGCAATACTAAAAAAATATCTATTATTTCAATCTATTATTGCATCTTCAAAAACTACATAAGATGAAATATTCCTACTAATATAGAACTTATAAAAATGCTCCTTTTGCCTTTTAAAAATATGTCTTTTCAAAATACAATGGTATCATCATAAATAAAAACAGCTGGGAAGGAATATCAGCAAATGCCAGCCAAAAAAAGCTTAAGTGCATAAAAATGAAGTGTGTTAAGACTAGAGATTTTCAATTATTAATGAAATAAAATGCCATGAGGAAATGCGAGGAGACAAGAGTAATAGCAAAGTCATGAATTAAATAGTGACTTAAAAGCAAGAGTTCCTAGTTCCCTGGCATATGACACCTCCCAATTAAAGTTTATTCAGTGAAGAATGATGAAATTGTACTATTGCTTCAAAGAAATATATTCAATAAACAGAAAAGTTGCTTCCATAACAAGATGTTAGGGTGAATGCCACCAAGTACCTACTGCAGTTATTTCAACAGTTTGTACACCAAAAAAGTCACATGCATTCCTTGGCTGTACACATGTAAAGGCTTTCTATGATGTTTTGTTTTTCCTTACACCAAAAAAAAAAAAAAAAAAAAAAAAAACAAAGACAAAAACAAAACAAAACCCTGCAGTTTATTTTGTCTGAGCTTGTATATTTGAGTTGAATTCACAACTATGATAATATTATAAAAATGTTAATACTGAAAGTCTCAGAATGTAGAATAGGTTAACTCATATATATCTCTCATCACCAAAAAACACCAATAATCATGCACACCTTTGGCTCCAGTCCCTGTGATTGCCCTTGAGATTGTTCCTGTAACAGTCACTGAAAAAGCTTGCAATGGAGGTAAAGTAGTTCTTCCTATATCTTTGTACCAGAAAGGGAAGGAGCTTTATTTTTAATGAAGTTCATTTTCACAGTCCATCAATCTTCATTTAAGTACCTTGAGAAAAATATTTCTTATTCATTTATGATTCCTCAGTGCCTAACTATTCATGACATCTATAATTTATTTAGTTCCCATAAAAGCTTATTGAATAGAAGAATAAATGAAATAAGTACAATGTCTAGGGTATTTTTATCTACATATTTCTTTTTCTATAATATAATGGTAAACACAGTAGCAAGCACTAGATGAATGATATACCAGATTGATGAGTCAAGTGACCAAAAGTAAAAATGTGCAATTTATTTTATTCCCTTAGAGTCTATGTTTACAAATAAAGTGAACACTACACAATGCACCATGAGAATGAAGGAAAATAAAAGTTAGATTAGTGAATTATATCATTTGGAGTATTTTAATACTTACTTCTAAAAGTCTGAGAATATGTTCCCAAAAAGTTTGACAAGGATTTTGTAGTTCATCTAATATGAGTAAAATAGAATTCTTAAAACCATTGAAAGTTCCAGGACAGGCATAGTTATTCTTGGGTTAAAATAAATTAAAAAATAAATGTCGTGACTCATGGTGACTCATCAACTGATTGTCATACCTTCTGAGCACATTTATTTTTTAGCGGTATCCAAGTTATTCCTCTCATTTTCACTGATTCTTCTGCCAAAGGATCACATTAGTCTTTGGAAGTACTCTTCAGACTATAGATACCTTCAAAAATAAAACTGTTTTCCTGCATGTGCACAACCACATTTCCACTCATACCTATCCTCCTCAATATTCACAGGCTCATGAGGAAAAGTAATAATGATGGTGATGGTGATGATGATGATAAATATTGATGGCAAGCAAATAGATGTCACACTTAAAAGTATAATCTGAAAAGGTTTTATTTGCAAAGAGATTATTCAAAAAGGAATGAATGGGGCATGTATTAGAACCAGGAAGGGTTATCAAGAACCCAAGGCTCTTAGCTGCCAGTCGGTCACTACCATAGACTTGAAGAAAGGAGAAGTTATTAGAAGCCAAAAGAGGAGGAGAGTATATCACAGCAGGTTGCCTTGAGAGGACTAAAGACTTTCTATAGAGGCACTTAGCTAGCCTGAGAAAACCTTACAGCAAGACTAGGTAGCTGGAGAACATTGATGTAATAGAACGAAGTTAGCAGGGATGGAGGTGGGAGGTAGAGAGTAGATCTGTGGGAGAAAAAGAAAGTTATCTGTCCTGGCAACATTGGGAGCAACCTGAGCAGGGGAGAAAAAAATCACTGATTTGCAATAGTGAATGCTTAGTAGATGGCTCTTATCTCCCTTTGACAGATGGATTTGGGTATGAATGACCCTGGAAATAATGGTACTCTGTTCCCACAAAATTCAACAAATATTCATTGATTAGCAGCTACTATGTGTCAAGAATTATTTTAAGCAATAGGGATTAGAACATGAATAAACCATGGAGACTGTCCTGCAGAAGGTCATAGTCTGGGAAGAGAATTAGGCCCATAGCCAGATAAGTGCAGTCAATGAAAGTTTGAACTTCTTAAGAACATGGACTAAATCTTATTCTTTTTTGTATAACCAGCATGTAGCAAAATGCCTGGCACATAGTGAGGCTAAATAAATGTTGAATAAGTAAAAGGTATGAGGCTTGTACCCAGAGGTAAGCTTGGAAGAGCAAACTCTACTCTGTGATAAGTCTTCAACAAACTTATGAGATGGGCCAGTTCACAGATGTTATTTTACTCATCCATTTATACAAGTTTTGATTGTTTATTCCCTAAAAATATTTAGTTTTTTTTTTCTATATGCCAGTGAAACACTCCATCAACCCTATGCAAACTGTCTTCTTTCTATTCAGTTAGAACTTGTTTCATTTCTTACATCCCTGCTTTTGATATATATGTATATCAAAAAATATATAAATATTTTAAACATATAATGTATATTTTGAAATTATTTAGTATATAAAATATTTTAGGTGATAAAAAAGCATATTGAATCATTGGGAAAAACAGTCTTTCAAATGCAGTGGAACAATTAGCTAGCAACTGGAGAAGGTAAACTTATAATCTAATTCATGTCTCATATGACAGTACTTTCAGATTCAGTTAAGGTTTTAAATGGAAAAATAAAATGATAAAGACATAAAATTTATACTTTTATGTTCATCTTGAGATAAGGAAATTTTAGTACAGAAAAAAAATACTATAAACAAAGGTAAAAAATAAATGACAAAAAAAATTTGCAATATACATGACAAAGGGTTAATATCATTGTGAAACAGAGTAGAGGGCATTGTAACCAGGCTTGGAAGTCTCCTGGGAAAATAGCATTTTCCCACAATATAAATAAATCCATGGGTTATATACTGTTTCTCTCCACTGTTCTACCTTAGTAAATGAATAGAAAACATAAGGTAAAATTATTTTAATACTAGTCAGAGTGTGAACAATTTGAGAATATACACATCTTTGTGAAAAACTCTTACAAATCAATAAGAAAAAGCAATTAACTAAATAGTCACTAAATAAAGAGCATGAATAAGCAATTGACAAGAGTAAAAGTGGACAAAATTTTTTTTAAAAGTTTGTTTTTAATCTAACAAACTGAAAATGATTTAAAAAATGATAAAATCCAATTTGAGATGAAATGTAGAAAAATTGGTACTCCTATCTTCAGTCATTATGAATTACTTCAACTTTTCTATACAACAAACTCTTAAACTGCCAGTAAAAGATAACAATAATATTGTCAAAGAAGCCAGATTTTTTTTTTTTTTTTTTTTTTTTTTTTAGAGAAAACATGACTCTTTGATGGTATGAGGAAATTACTGTTACTGTTAATTTGTCAGTGATTGATACTGATGTTGTGGTTTGTTTTGTAAAAAAATTTTCATCTTTTAGAGGTAAATACTGGAGTACTTATGGATGAAACGGTAGTCATATGGATTCGCTTTAAAATAATTTAAGGCTGGAGAAATAAGAAAAGGTATAGACAAAACAAGATGGCCATATCTTGATCATTGTTGATATGGGGATTCATTCTACAGTTTTTCTCCTTTTCACTTGTAGAAAAAATAATTCATAATCAAAAGTTTTTGATCTGTTTATATATTAATATTCAAATTTTTTATGAAATAAGATCATATATGCATAGAAAAAGGATAGATGAAAAGATACCAGAAGTTAACAGTGATTATCTTAGGGTCAATCTTTATTTTTCTCCCCTTTGCTTCTTCATAAGTTCTGAAATTTTTACAATAAACATAAATTACTTTTATCACCAGTAAAGTAAGTTTTTTTAAAACGCATTCAGTGCAGTCACTTTAATCTTAGAAGACAGGAGCCATGAAAGACAAAGTAATTTATTTTTTTCTAGGAGACATTTTTATCCCTAAATATTTCACTATTTTTATATTTCCTTTCTTCATTCCACCTGCTTTCAATTCAGGAATATCAAGCATTGGCTTAGATTCACTTTTCTTTCATAATGTATTCCCTATTCAATCTTTTCTTCTTCCTACTTGGTACATCTCAATATTAGGCCTTCATTTTAACTAACCACAATTACACATTATTAACTAAATTCAGCATTTTGCCCCATCATACTTTCATCTGAAAACAAGGAAGATTCTCTTATAATATAAGCAATAAGCAACATAGAGCAAGATAAAAAGTATGCCTTAAGATGTTTCAATTATTCAGGCAGATATCATGGTATTAGGACTTGTAAGCAGTAATTTTAGAGTCTACTAAAGTAGAACTATGATTTAAATAAACTTTTAAGATAGCAGTGAATTATTTTGTCCCTTGTACTTGGGTGAAGCTCAGTATTATAAGAGCAAAGAGAAAAGTAAGTTTACAACATAACATTTGAGGGGACAAAGCTGGGCCTTCTGCCTCCTCTTCTCCCCTTCCTATCAAGTTCACTGAATACTTTTTTTATGATGGTAAGGGTCTGATCATTATCATTATTATCATCACAACACTGTATTAAGCATATTTTATTTATAATCACAGATCATTAAAACTGCCACTACAGGTTCATATTAGTACCCCTCTATTACAGTGGAAGAAACTCTGAGAAAGATTAAGTATGTAGTTCAAAGCCTGGATTCAAATACTGTTTCTATCTTATGTCAGAGCCAGTGCTCTTTTGATTCTGCCACACTGCATTTAAAGAGAGAGCACATTACTCAGACTGATGGGGAATGAGGTGAGAAAATAGTGGGGGCAGGAAATCATGAGGGTGGCAAAATTAAAGAGAGGATAAATACTGTGATGGTTATTTTTATTTTATGTTTTCAGCAGTAAATGTGCATTAAAGTAACTTATAACAATGTTTTAAATTTGCAAAGGCCTCCTTCTTGCCATTTGCTGCATATGATGTATACTGGGATGATTCATGGATTCAGAGGCTATTAAAACTAGAAGGAACAATAGAGGCATCTAATAGAATCCTTCCTTTTTGCACACACACAAAAAAATGGTTTATGAAAATATTGTGAAATGCTCCTTCATCTATAACCTTAGTCACTATTGACACTGAAGATACCAAAAAACAGGTGTGAACTTGATTTTGTTTGAAAATTCTATCAGTAGCATACACAACTATACTCTAAGTATAGTGAGTATCACATATATTCGAGAAAATAGGTTACAGAAGGGGCAAGATGCTAAACTGGAGCTAGAAGCCTGTGGCTTTGGTTTTACTTGAGCTTCTAACAAGTTGTATGCCTTTGAACACCTAAACTGTCAGATTACCAGTGAATAAGTAGAAGTAATTGGAATGAATGTCCTGCTCTAGGACTCTATAAAGGTAAAACAACTTTAGAGTTTTGGTATTGAGGATGTAGCTCCTTTGCTAACACACAAGAGGGTGTTGTGATTGAACTTGTAAGTCACCTGGACAAATAATGTCTTCTCAAAACATAAACAAATCCACAAGTATATGCTGTATCTCCCCAATATTCTGGATTAGTAAATGAATAGAAAACATAAAGGCAATCCACAGCAATATGAGGCAGAGTGTGAACTGTGTAAGGTTATCTACAGTCTTTTTATATAAATAGACATTCGTAACTCAATTATGATAGTGTAACCTTAGGAGAGGGGAAAAAAATGGCATAGATGATAGAGGCTCTGTTCATCCCTCTGGCAACTAGATCAAAATTGTGACAGAAACAAGGAGAAAACAGCAAGGAAAAATCACCTGGAATCTAGATGAACAAGCCATATAACTAGGGAGAAATCCAAGAAATCACCCAGCAATGGCAAGAGGTAGGACAGAGCAAGGACATGGGGCTGCCCAGTCTCAAGTGGCTGAGTGAGACAGAGGCTGCGGCTGCAGCAAAGGCAGAAGCCTCTTAAAAGGGCTGTGCCCAGGAGCAGATTTTCGTGATGACGGATCTGCTCACTCTGAGCACAAGTGCCCTTTCGGCTGCACACGGGGGGCATCTCTGACTTACAGGGAGACATTGTTGGAGTGAGGGCCAAGGTGAGACTCGTTCTGTACAGAAGTGTCAGCAGTATCCATTGTTCCTTGTTGAGCCCTCCCCGCTCCCAGCACGCAGACACAGTGCCACCATAGCTGTGAAGTCATCAAACTGGAAAACAGAGGTCGTTCCACAAAGGATTCCCTGAAACCCGCCTCTGCTAACTCGCAGCCCCACTCAAGCCACATCCAGGTATACCCTCAGCAAGTCAGGTGCTCCTTGCTGAGCAGCACCTAGAGTCACACTGGAGGCAGCTAGCCTCGGTTTCTGGTGTGGACTTTTGAGGCAATTATAAGCACAGCATCTGTGGATTGCTTGCTGAATTTTAACAGGTAGCCCTGGATGGGTAGAGGCTTGGGCTAAGTTTGGCCTGAAGCTGAACCCCTCTTAGGACTGTGCTACTGAACACCTACTTCACAAATCCACACAAATAGGACCAGGATACTTAGGAACTTTGCTTAGTACATAGAAACAGACAAGGAAAAGCAACCAAAATGGGAAGACAAAGAAGCAGAAGCCATATGAGAAAACAGAATAGAGATCCAGAAATAATAAAATCAAATAATCTAACAGATGCAGAGTTCAAAACACTGGTTATAAAGTGCTCAATGAACTTTCGGGAAGTGTAGATCAATTCAAAGAGAACATCAACAAAGATAAAAAATATAAAAATGGAAATTATAAAAGGGAACCAGTCTGAAATAAAGAGCACATTATCTGATATGAGAAGTATATTAAATGGAATAAACAAAGGGATAAACAAAGTGAATGAAGAAGAGAATCAAATGACCTATCTAGAGATGAGGAGAGCCAAGGATACTCAATCAGAATGGCAAGAAAAAAGATACCAAGACTATAAATATAATTTAAGGAATATATGGAACACTATTAAAGATCAAAATATCTATTTCATCGGTGTACCTGAAGGAAAACAAGTTGTTGAACAGCTATTTGAAGAAATAATGATGGAAAACTTCTCTAACCTGGTGAAGGAAATAGACATAAAACTTCAGGATGCTCAGAGAGTCCCAAAAAACCAGGGATCCAAAGTGGCCCAGACCTGTGACACATCATAATTAAAATGCCAACGATAAATACAAAGAAAGATCTTAAAAGCAGCAAGAGGAAAGCATATAGTTACCTGTAAGGGAACACCCATAAGACTGGCAGCTGATTTCTCAAAAGAAACTATGCAGGACAGAAGGGCTTGGCAAAAAATATTCTACATGATGAAGACCTAGGATCTACAACCAAGAATACTTTATCCAGCAAAGCTATCATTTAGAGTTGAAGGACAGGTAAAGAGCTTCCCAGAAAAAAATAAGCTCAAGGAATTTATCACCACCAAGCCAGTATTATAGGAAATGTTCAAGGACTTCTTTAAGAAGAAGAAAACATGTATCAAAAACAGGAATAAAGAATGGTGATAACTACGTTCTTATCAATAAATACCTTGTGGAAAAGAATTAAGTGCTCTAACTAAAAGATAGAGTGGATGAATGGATAAGAAAACAAGACCCCTACATGCTGCCTTCAAGAGACTTGCTTCAGATTAAAAGACACACACAGACTAAAAGGCAGGGAATGGAAAAAGATATTGCTTTGATGGACCTAGAAGGTATTTAAGTCAGAGAAAGATAAACACTATATGATTTCACTTATATGCGGAATCTAAAGAATAAAAAGAACAAACTAATCAAAAACAGTCCCACAAGTATAGTGGACAATTTGGTGACAGACAGAAGGGTGGGGGATTGAGGGGCTGGGAGAATGGGGTAAAGGGTTAAAGAAGTACAAATTAATAGCTGATGGATGGTCACAAGCACAGCAGAGGGAATGCAGTTAGCATTAATGTGATGGCTAGGTGCAGGGCCACGGGAGAGAGGGAGCAATTGGGGGAATCATGTTATGAACTATATAGATGTCTAACTAATGTATACTTGAAACTAATTTAAAAAAAAAAAAAAGATAGTGTAACCTTAACCAAGTAGAAAAGAAATCAGAGTGAGGAAGAAACTATGAGATCTGAGGCAACTGACACTCAAGAGAGCCACAAGAAGTCAAAAAAATTGATTTGTTTAAGAATTTATTTAAAGTAAAAGAAAATATATAACATTTCCTATATGACTCCAATGAGGTTATTAAAAATTAACTTCATGTATTACTTTATCTCCATATTTGGTTCTATTGATTTATAAATAAGGGATATAACTTTAATTATTAATAGTCTACATCAACTTTCTTCTTTTTCTCTAATTCAAGTAAATATGAAAGTGACTAAGTAAATGTCTACTCAAGCACCTGACTCATGCATGGGAGATTGTGGCATTAGCTACATTTTGGGAGAAATAGGTTCAATATAAAAATATGATGCTATTTTTGTGGCAGGCACCACTAGAATCTGTAAATCTTAATATGCAAATCTATGACAGTCATATTATTTTATGTCTCCCACCCACCAGTTTGGAGACAACCCTTATACTTGTTCATACATGCCTCATTCTTTGACTCAAATGACATGGATGGTAACACAGGGACAAGAAAAATATTAGCAATAGCTATGTCTGTGAAGTAGTGACACAGCTTATTTTGAGGAGGAAAAAAAGCACTATTTTAAGACCCATTTATTCTAGAACACTGCAGATTTTTTTTAAATTTGGCAATCCTGCTCTATTTTAAATACTTCTTCACAGTGTTTTTGTTGTGTATTTACCAAGCCAAATTCTCAGGTATGTTGTAGACGAACATAACTAGAAGTCATATGAACTACTTTATCCGTCTCATCTGATTTACTAGTAATTATTTCCCTATCTTGCTATGAAATATTGGAAGGTCTTTTTTCTCCCAGAGTTTGATATTGGTATTTAAATAGAGCCTCTGAAAATAAAGTCAAGCTCTGAGAAACTTCTCTTAGGGCATATAAATACAAGGAAGTTAAAATATAGATGTGGCTGCTTGTTTCATAGATAAAGCCTTCTCAATAGTAAGCCTTTTCATGTGTCCACTAAGTTGGATAGTATGGCAGTTCCATGGACCAGACTGTTATACTCTAATATACTCATATATATACTAACTTACTAATACCCAAATATAATAATACATACTAATGAGAACCAAGCAATATTGGAAATGTCACTGGTACCACTGTAGACATAAAGTGTAGACAGTAAGGAATGAAAGAAGAAATAGGTAGAGGACAACGACAAAGGTATAATGGAGACAAAAAAGGGGGGGGGGACTAAGAGTAGCAAAAAGTACAGAAAAGGAATTTAAAATAAAACAGAATGATAGAAGTAAAATGTTCTAATCACTTATTATTTAGCAGTATACTTATTCTCTTCTACTTAAAATTGACCTGTAGTGTTTCATCATGAAAGCAGCTCCCTTATTGATTTATGTGGCATATTTGAAAAAAATGGAACTTGTGACCAGCCTTTTATTTTTGTTTCATTAACCCTACTGAAATTAAAGAAGTAGATACATGTAAGATTAAGATATTTCTGAGTGTCATTCAAGAATTTTTCATAAGTGTACCTCCTGGTTCACACAAGAACATCTTATACTAAGCAACTATTTGCATCCTTTAAAGGAAGTAATAAATAAAATATTTGTAAATTGAGTTATAGTTTTAACAAATAAGTAAAACACTTTTTAAATTATACTTTTAAAATAAAAACTCCTTTTATAAGGTGAATAATTAATCTCTGGGTTTTTAAAATATTTTTATGGTCACTTATTGCATTTATTGAGTATGTTAAAACTGAATTTTTGCTGAAAGAGTACATTTTCTATTTGTTTTATTTATGGATACATTCTATAGCTTGTTGGTATTTAAATTAGTTTATACCACAAGTAGGCTGAACATATATGTTCAGTTTTCCTGCATATTAATGTGTTAGTCCCCATTCTGTGCCTTTATACCACTGAATAGTGTTCAGGGTAATATGAAAACAAACCTTTAATTAAACATGAAAATATGCTAGAGAACTCAAAATAGTACTAACATATGTTCAATAGAATGCTCTGTTGTCCTAATAATTAAAAAGCAATTGACTGAAAAGAGAAAAATGTATTTCTTATCCCTTTTGTGCTGTAACTTGTAGCATTTTAATTATCCAAGGCTTTGTTCATATTCTTTCATGGTTGATGTTTGCATAGATGTTCACTCCACAATTGAAAACTGGGAATACATATTCCCTTTCTGCCTAGACAATCCATTATCATGAGCCTCTTCAGATTATTTCTTGTTAAAATCTTAGATGAATAAAATATAAAGCTTTGAATTATGTTGCTTATCAAAACAAATGGAACAACAGCCTCTCAGCTGAGATTTCTGTATGTTACTGGGATTTGAAAGAAAATATTCTTTTGATTATTATGGCTTGTAACTTTTGGTCAAATTCAGAAATTGCTTGAACATATGAGAAACTCCATGGATTGACATTTGGATAAGATTATCTGCCCTCAAATCCCAGTAATGATTATTTAAAAGAAGAAAATAAACTATCTACAGTTTCCAAAGGAGTAGGAAACTGGAAGAAAACATATCAAACTGCTTTTCTTCACTCTGAGGTTAACTAGTATTTTTATGCTCCCCAGAGCTGTCGCTAAGCCTAGATCTGCCCTTTTTTGATCTGTTCTTCTTCATTAGGAATTTAGTTATATTTTACCCTAAATAGATCTTAACAGTTTATTTGGCATTTTCATGAAGTAAACCCAGGTCCTCCCCTTCCTAGGGAATCCTCTTCCAACCAAAAAGTTTGTCTTTCCTCCCTGAGTGTGAAGCTTGAAAGGGAAAGCATAGGGAGCAGTGAGGTAAGAAAGTCATAGTGGCCAAGTTAATTGTAGCTCGATCACTTTACATTTTTATTCTGTATCCAATTAGGGCCTTTCTTACTATCAAAAATACAGGGTTTACAAGCATAAAGTTAAAGAAGAGTGAAAATAATTTGGGGCAGAGAATCTTTAAGATTTTCTCATGTAACACCATGTGAACAGCAGCTTCTAGCCTTCCACCTCCGTACAGTCAATAACACACATCCAGATTAGCAAAGGGAAGAGAGAAGAGTTGTCATTACTATTGTTGAGAGAATACTTCATGAGATTGATTTTCCTGTCACTATGATATTCTGAAAAGGCTGTATATTGAGAATTTGATGCCAGCTTGAAAAATGTAAGCTTGTGAAGTAGGCATTGACTGCCAATTTTTACAAATAGGTGGGTGACCTGGCTTCTTTAGGCTTGGTATGTGTGAGTTCAAGTGAATTCTATCTTTGGTTAAAATGATTCTTTCTCTCCTTCAAAAATAGTCATTGACAAACTTGAATAAGACAGAATCCCTCACCTTGAATACTTAACAGTTTCATAGGGAAGACAAATGTGTAAATCAAATCAGACAAGTAATCTATCTTGAGTTGGATCAGATAAGTAGAGGAAAAACAAATATACTATGGAATGACCAGTGTGGTACTGAGGACTTTCTCAGATCATTCTGAGGACATATCATTAGCCTGTTGGTCACTATGTTTACACCAAGCTGAATATGTAGGCTTCTTTACATTTTCTGAACTAGCTCATGGCCAAGAAGGCAGAAATTGTATTAATTCACCTTTCTTCTGCATAATAACTCAGACAATGTCTCTAGGTGCCATTTCATATTTACTCATAATTGCCAAACACACCATTATTTGATTCCTATCACAGACCTCTTACTTTTAAAAAAAATTATTAAGATTGTTTTTAGAGCAGTTTTAGGCTCATAGCAAAATTAAGGGAAAGGTATAGAAATTTCTCATATACCTCCTGCCTCACACATGCATAGTCTTCCCCATTATCAACATTTCCCACCAGAGTGGTACATTTGTTACAATAGATGGACATGCAATGACACATCATAATCAACCAAAGTCCATAATTTATATTATAGTTCACTCTCAGAGCTGTATATTCTATGGCTTGGACAAATGTATAATGACATGTATCCATCATTATAATATCATACAGAATAGTTTCATTGCCCTAAAAATTCTTTTTGCCTATTTATCCCTTTCCTTCCATTTCCACAACCACTGATCTTTTTATATCTCCATATTTTTGCCTTCTTTAGAAGGTCATGTAGTTGAAATCATACAGTATATAGCCTTTTTAGATTAGCTTCTTTCACTTTATAATTTGTATTTAAGGTTTACCCATGTCTTTTCATGACTTCATAGCTTACTTCTTTTTAACACTGAATACTATTTCATTGTCTAGATGTACCATGGTTTTTTTATTCCCCTACTAAAGGACATCTTGGTTACTTCCAAGTTTTGGCAATTATGAGTAAAGCTGCTATAAACATTCATTTGCAGATTTACTTTGGGTAAATATCAGAGCATGATTGCTGAATTATATGGCAAGAATATGTTTAGTTTTGTAAGAAACCACCAAACTATCTTCTAAAGTAGCTGTAACATTTTGCATTCTCACTAGCAATAAATGAGCATTCCAGTTGTTCCTCATCCTGATCAGTATTTGGTGTTTCAGATTTTCACCATTCTAATAGGTGTGTAAATGGTATCTTTTTTTAATTTTCATTTCCTTGATTATATATTCTGTGGAACATCTTTTCAAATGCTCATGTGCCATCTGTATATCTTCTTTGGTGAGGTGTCTATTAAAATCTTTGGCCCATTTCTTAATCAAATTGTTTATTTCTTATTGTTGAGTTTTATGACTTCGTTTATGTTTTATTTTATTTATTCATTCATTCATTCATTCATTCATTTTGTGGACAGTCTCTTTTTTTAATTTTTTTTTTTAGTTTCAAATATACACTATATTGGTTGAATATTTATATAGCTTATAAAACAATCCCCCTAATTGCTCCTTCTCTTCTCTGGTTTTCCACATAGCCGATATGTTAATGCTAAATTCATTCCCTATACTGTGTTCCCCATCCCCCCACGATCATCTATCAACTATTAATTTGTACTTCTTTAACCCTTCACCCCATTTTCCCAGCCCCCTAAATTCCCTCCCCCTGTCCATCACCAAATTGGTAGACATAGTCTTTTAACAACAATACTAAAACAAAGTATTTTGCACATAAGTTAAAAATAGATTTGGATACTTTCTCACCTCAAAATGTGTTGACTTACCCGC
>CM053501.1:55085364-55153289 GCA_028627145.1 Eidolon dupreanum | reverse complement strand
ATCATTCACTCAAAGGCAATTTCCAAACCTTGAGTATGGCGGTGTGTCTCTATGGACCCCCAAAGACACCAGAACCTAAGCATCTACTCACCACTGTCTGAGTGGTCCAACCACCTCAACAGGGCAGCTCACAGCAGGGTGGCCCAGTCTACTTCCTCCCATATCATGTCACCCACGTCCCTTCTCTTTATTCTGGGGAAGCCTCTTCTAGCACCAGAAAAATCTGCTAGTCCCATTTAAATTCAACTTAAAAATCAGCGTCTATCCCTCTCTGCTCTTAGGGCAATTGTGGATCTGATCAACAAAAGAAAGCCAGTAAGGGCATCTAAGATCTTTAGAAATACTATGCTGGATTTTTCTTTCAGGAGTGGAGAAAGGAATACCTATTTTTCTCTTGGTAAAACTACAGTAGGATAAATAAAAATGGAGGGAAAGAAAGTTCAAGAGATCATATATAGTAGCTTGAAACATGCAAAATTGCCATTTTCTTAGTTTAAGATGTCTAATATCAACAATTTTATGTGGTTAACCTGATAACCTATTATATTTGACTAATTTTCATTAAATTTATGTTTTAATTGATTAGTTATTTAAGGGTCAACATCTACCTAAACATAAAAAAAATATAAATGACTGCTCAACCTCTGCCCAGAAACCATCTGGGAAAATTCTCATAGACATTTCAATAGACACTGCCTAGCGTGTTGATCCCACTAGTGTGTAGAAGGTGCCTACACTTAGACTGTCAGCTTAATCACTTTGGCCCAGCAGGCAGAGAGATTCAAAAGAAAAATGGAAGTAGGTACCTGAATAAACTGCGATTTTAGTCCTTCCCTCAAATCATCTGAACCTCAAAAAATAATTTTAAAAATATTTTCTAAATGAAAAGGATTTGGTATATTTTCATTATTCATGATAGCATCAGAGTAATTAATGCCATAACAACAAGAAAAAAGCTAAAAGGAATAAATAAAAAGAGAAGTTAAATTTTCTATTTATTGCTAATAAAAGATGCTTCAGTTTCTCTTGAAAATTATTTCCAATAATCTCTTAAATCTTTAATTACTTGAGAAAAAAACTCAATTAAGTTCCAATCACCTTAAATGCCTAATAATTTCCCATCAAGTTAACAGTTTTAGGGCTCTCTAGAAAAGATAACAAGAGTCTTCTTTCTGCCCAGAAGAGGAGGGAGAAGTTGGGGGAAGGGATCCCTGATTGCTCAGGCTAGGAGCCTTTTGCAGGTGGTCTCCAAATGTGCAGACTGGTACACATTCAAATTCAAACTGATATTAACTTCAGAACTCTTTTCTCAGAATGATATAAATTAGATTCTGATGAATAGTTTAGCATTCTTTACCAAAGACTCAAGGTGTGTCCCCAAACAGCACAGGATCCAAAACTTTGAGGTCATTAAAGTCTACACTTACCCATACTTATCTAGATCTTTTGAAGCACCTAGAGGGGCAAGGTCTCCCTAATTTGGGCTTTAGAAGATGTTCCCTGTGGACAATCTCCCTTCCTTTCTTTCACCTTTCTTCCAATCATCATTGGGCTGCCTTCAACCATCTTATCTTCAGGCCCTCTCAGCACAGGACATGCCTCTTTTCCCCTCAGGAGACCTGAGTCCTGGGCCTGGACTCATTTTCTTTTTACTGACTGTGCCATCTCAGACTTCATTGATAATTCAGAGAAGTCTGTCTCTACTTAAGCTTCCTCTGAGTCAGTAGTCCATAGAAAGGGTGGGTATTTTAAGGTCAGTTAGGACATACTTCACCAGTAATGTTGCAACTCATTTCCCTCCTAAATACTTGAAGTTTTATACCTTTTATCACAGATGGGTTAATTTTTTTCCAAAGACTCTATGATTTGGTCTTCTTGATCAAGGCCCTGTCTAATCTTCACAAGGAATATGTATATCATCTATAAACATGACTTCGACCCCTATTTCTTATGAAATAATACCTCTAACCTTAAGATATTAAAAGCTTGTGGATTTCCTTGCCTGGTTTTTATTATAGAGGGTCCTCACATTAATTGAAAATGTTCCTGCCTGAGTTGTTCAAGATGAATCTTCCAGGCTCAAAGAGTGTCATTCTGATACCCTAGTTTCTCTCATGACAACAGGTGTGACATTTACCTAATGCAGATCCAGCTGACCTCTGGAAACTAAGTAAATTCTATTTAAGAAGAGCCCTAAAAAAAAAAAACAGCAGCTGGGTTATATGGTCCAGGCATACTTCTGTATCTATACTCCTATTATCATAACTATGATATCATACTAATTTATACTCAAAGTAGCTGAAGAAAAGCATGTTTATTGATCCAAAGATCATTAATCTAGGTTGAGGCTAACGGTTTTTTCTATAACAGTTCAGATAGTAAATACAGTCTCAGTCACAACTATTCAACTCTGCCATTGTAGCTTGAAAACAGCCATAGATGATACATAAGGGAATAGGTATGGCTGTGTTCCAATAAAACTTTATTTACAAAAATAGGCAGTGGGTCAGATTTAGCATGCAAGCAGTAATTCACCCATTTCTGTCCTAGATTATTATTCTAAACTATAGATTTTAAGCAACACTAGATTTGATTCCAAATTGTTATCTAAGGTGTATGAAGGTATCTACCAAGATAGAGCTATTTATTCTGCAAGATTTGAATAGTCACAGAATTTCAGAATTCAAGATTTCAAAAAAATGGAGAATACATAGTTCATGTACCGTATTGTATATAGATAATAAAAATGTGCAACAGATTTTAGTAAAGAACCAAGTCAACTGACCACCCGCCACTTCCAATCCAAATTATCACAATCTAAGTAATTTATCACAAAATTGAGAAGGAGAATACAATGTACACACATAAGTAACTCCTAGAATATAAACTCTCTCAGTTATATTATAAAGAGTCTCCGATCTCCTAAGAATACAGTTAGATAGAATTTCAGCTACTTCTCCAGATCCTTACTCTAGTCTAAAGAGGCCATCAAATAATAAAGGAGAGCTAATCCCAGAGAAAATTCTCAGTCTCCACACACACACACACACACACACACACACACACACACACACACACCATCTATACAGTTATTGTGTGTTTCCAAAATCAGTCCAGGCCAACATAGGTATAAAAATTCAACTGAAATATACCTTTGACACTAGCCAGCAAGAGTTATTTCAACAGTTTAAGAAGATGATAAAGTACACCAAGATGCCAGAAATAATAATACTTAGGTCAATGGAAATTTAAACTACAACATAAAAATGCTAACGGTGGTGAAATTTTTAATAATGTATATTTTACTTTTTGTAATTTTTTCCATGTTTTCTAACATTTTTGCCAATTTACATGCACTAGTTTTATAAAATAAAAAATTTACTCAAAAATTACTTACCACAGGACCTATTATGTAATAAAAAAAACTCCTTGAAAAAATGACTTAATGTCATATTCAACACTGTATCACTAGCTCCTAGCAAGATACTCATAGTAAGACTTAAATAGATGCATATGTGGTAAAACATATAGAGCATAGAACATTCTCAAACAGGCAACATTAAATGAAGGTACTTAAACACTAAGAAAAGTCTAACAAAATAATTCACATCTTTATTTGTACTATTCATTATTAGCATGCAAAGCTTCTAGCTTTATTACACTAATGTTATATTTCGCAGTCATGTTTTTGTAGCTGTGAAATTAAGTCTTCCATTTTCATCTTAACTGTTTATATTTTACCTGTGAAACAGGATTTTTGGGGGGGGGCTAGCTAGTAAGAGAACTTTTGTTACATCAGTCTCAAAAATTGTCAAATCAGAAATAATAGCTTTAAATATATCAAAAGATACATTGCTTTTTCTCATGTGATAATATCTGCCATGTAATAATTAATGAAGTTGAAAAATTAAATTACTTTATTATTTTTTTCATAGAAATGTCTATTATATTTTGAATAAAGAAAACATCCAATCTATGGAAAATGGCACAGGTTCATCGCTGCTTCTGTACTAATAAGGTGCAAAGAAAATTCTCTGTTCTGAGGCAAAGTTCATATGTATATGAACACAAATAAATATTTTGCTGAGGAACAAACCAACTCACTTATAGTTTAATGTGGGTGGCAATATCCATCTACGAACCAAGATTTAACTTGGTTGACAGGGCTATTTAGAGAGTTTAGGGTAGTGATACTCAAAGAGTTTCCTAGACCATCATTACCTGGGAGCGTTTAGAAATACTCTATCTCAGGCTCCACATCAGAGCTCTTAAATCAGAATCTGCATTTTAATAACCTTAGAGGATGTTCAAACTGAATTTAAGAAGCACCAAGCTACTACTGCTAGATATTTTCAGCAAGAATTTTAAACATAATATGTATGCGCTACCTTCATAGACAGTTAATGAGCCTAACTGGTCACAAGTACACCAGAATATTTATATTCAGATTTGTCTCATTCTTAGTGTAGTCACATTTAGAAGCTATATACTTATTTCCCTGACACTCCATCCCTGACACTATATTTGGAAATTTCCTTTTGGACTTGGTAAGACTCACAAAACCAGTGTCCTTATTTTATAGTTTCACCCCCTTTTGGACAAAAAACAGCTTTTTGATCTCATTTTATTCACAAAACTAAGCCAAATACCATTGGGCTCTTTCCAAAATTAAATCCATTTTCAAATATAAATATTTGCTCTCCTTGGGAGTAATAAAAAAGATTGGGCTGTAAGCTCTGAAAACCTGAAGATAAATTAAAAAAAAAATGCTTGAACAATGTCATGTATATTATAACAACATATAACAAGTGACTCCTTTAAAAAGGGCAACTCTCATATGTGTACAGTTGAGTTCTGGCATTTTTGTTTTTTAAACTGAATACCCCACCAAAGACTTAATTAACAGGATAATCTGATGAAATCTAAGTGATACTTTTATGTTGCCCCATTAGCAAGAAGATACCCTGAAGTCTCTCAACCTGTGCTTGGGAGAAGAAATTTTCATTAAGGAAGGAAAATGTTTCCAAACTGTGAAAGTAAACAGACATTTGACTTTTTTATGGTCTGGACCCTTCAATTAACAAATTCTAATGTCAGAGGAAGAAATGGGTCCTTTGTTTGGGGCCAGAGAAAGGGAAGACTGCTAACCCCTAAATATCCAGGGGTCGATGTGGGACAGTGGATATTGTCTAGCATGGCAAATTACTAGTGGGTCCTTAGATAGTACGCGAACTCTAATGATAGGACTAAGATCACCCTCATTCAAAGAAACATCCTGGCCTAGAGCTCTGTGCAGCACAGCATGGTGACAGGAAGCAATGCCAAGATAGTCTCAGACAACACAGAGCACGAGAGTTTTCCTGGGACCAGAGTAGTCAGGGGATGTCTTTGGGGACTCTGTAAATTCATAGAATTCTTGGATAATTCAGAAGAGAGGAAGAAGTGTTCTATGGGTATGATATTGAAATTTATGCCTATCAAAAAGATAAGATTCAGGCCAACTCAGGAGTATAAAACAAAAAATAGTGCCTGCAACCCAAGTGTTGTAGAGTAAACCATGCTTATACCATTACTTTCTGCTCATACCTACTAAAGATGTTAAATAAAGACTCTCACAGGCAACAGTTGTCAAGATAGTCAATTTTGTGAATAATCACTTTAGAAGTCAGTAATGTGGGGGAATAAAGTAGCATGATCCTGATATGGGGTATGAGGTACAAGGGGCCAGGTGAGGAAAATGTAGCCCAGGGAACAGGGAACACGTGCTATCCATTCAGACTTAACTGTGCTCATGGAGCAACTTCTATAGTAAGGACATTGTGCTAGTCACAGAGAATGCAAAACAAATAACTGCTTTTCTGTAGTTTATATTACTGAAGAGAAAGAGATACATAAACATGCAAACTCATATGTGGTATCAATGGAGAAAGCAAAGCAAAGTGGTTAAGTTTATGGCTTTTAATGTTAGACAGAGCTGTCTGAAAATTTACTACGCAAGTGATCTTGGGTAAGTTACATAAAGCCTCAGAATCTCATCTTCATCAATAGTAACAGAATCGCAGCACTTCAACATTCTGTAGATGTTAGCTGTTACTATTGTTGTTAAATTAAAGCATGTATTTTAATGGAATGATATATTAATTCTATCTGTAAAGTCATAAAAGGCTTTATCAAGAAATATGTTTGAATTTTATCCTGCAGCATGAGTGTAACTCTCTAAGTAAAAAGGAGGGGAACAGCATTCCAGGCAGAGAGGACATCTTGGTTAAAGACACAAGAGAATTAAAGTACATGGTCCATCTAGGGATAAAAGAGAGTTTAAATACAATCCATGTGTAAAAGGAATCATCCTCTTTTGCAGGTACTAAGGAAGCTCACATTCCATTAGGAGGATGATGAGAAGTACATAAGGCAGTAAAATGTAGTGTGAAATAAAGCAAAAGGTAGTGAGAGAAGTTACAACCAAATGCAAAATGGAAAAGCACTTTGCTGGGAGTCAGAGACACATGTTCTAATTTAAGATCTAACACAAGTGGCCAAATTTCCTGGGGCAAGTTACTGAACTTTGGTTAGGCAGAGTATGATGGTTAAGTGCTTGGGTCTGGAACCAGGATGGGCAGATTATCATCTGACTCCACTATTTACTCACTGTGTAGTTCTGAACATGTTACTTTACCTCTCTGTACCTCTGTGGTTCGATTTATAAAATAAAGATGATAATAATAATATCCACTTCCTACAGCTGCTACTAGCTCAAATGAATTAAAATATATAAAGTGCTTAGAACACTGCTTGGCACAAAGGAAGTACTCCATAAAGTGAGCTATTTACAATATTTTTGAACTTTAGTATCCTTTACTATAAAATGAAGATAATAATTTTTATCATCAGCCTATCTTATAAGGTTGTTATGAGATAATTTACATGAAATGAGAATTTACATGAAAATATTTTGTCCACTGTTGAGTACATAGTATGCAAATGTGTAATGAACGCTACATTTAAACAAAGGTACAACTGAATATATAGTACAATACAGAATGAACACTGATACCATTAGGTAATAGATTATTTCTTCTCAGAGTGTCTTTTAGCCATCTTGCAGACAGAAACTTCATCTGGAGCCCTTCCTAAATGCATCAGAACTAGAATGAAACTTTTAAATTTATCTTGTTGGAATTTTAGTAAGAATTTGGGCCAATGTGAAAAAAAAAAAAATGTTGTTGGGTGTTTTTTAAAAGTCATTTGAATGGGTTGTCTTAACCAATGAACCTGTAGGCATTGATGACCACATTTTTGAGATGATATTAAATACAGGAAATTCAGTCTTTTTTAAATATTATCCACTTGGGACATCTGTTGACATTTTGACATTTTTCAAAGCAAACCATAAATGTACTTAAACCGACGACTAAAACATTAAAATTAAAAATCAGCCTATTTTTCTTCAAGTACGTTTTTCAAATGGCACAGAGAACTTTACACAAGCTCCAGGCACCTCTATATTTAATTTCTATGGGGCAATGGTATTCATCAGTGCATTAAGCAGCCTGGTCAGGTACTGCTGAGTCAACCCTGTTCTGGGACTTTCCTTGCTTGTGAATGCAGCACACAGGTCTTGAGATGTCATTATTCTGACGTTATAAGGCACTCACTTATGCTGCTTTATAGGAGACAGAACCAAAGTTTAAAAAGCCAGAGCCACCGATTTATATTATGGTACTATAACACTGTTGAACAAAATCTCATTTTAAAAGACAGTGCCTGGAAGAGAAAAGGCTTTACTGGCTTAATCCACAATCACAGAATTGGTGGTCATTTGAAAAATGTTTCTTTTCTTTTCATTTTTTACCACAAGTTTCATTTTTATTAGCAATCATAGTCTTGGTACAGACTAAGGCAGCACCAATTTATCTGTAGCACAAAGTACGAGGGTGATCTTTCCTTAATGGGAGAATAGCTGTAAAGTCACTGGACTGAGGATCTTCACAGGGTAGCACTGCTTAGTTTGGGCATGTTTACTAAATAAAATTGCAGCAATAAAAACAAAAGTTATAGGCGCATGCTTCTAAATTATCTTATTTGAATAAAGGGCTGTCAGTTACTTGAAGAGAAATGGCCACTTTCTCGAAATCTTCAAGTACACCAGAAAACTGAAGCTTAGGTGTGTCACAATTAACTTAATCAGGAAAATGGTAAATCCCTCCATTAACACAATTTATCATAATTAATGAAAGAAATCTGTAACAGCAAAGCCTCAGGTTCATAAAATGCTTCTTACTGAGGGAAACTTAAAATCATAAGTAGCAACATGTTTACTCCATTGCACTTTTATAAATGAGAAAATTGTGGTACAAATAAAGTGGACTTTTTTTCCAAGGTCTCACAGAGCCCTTAACAAAGCTAAAATGTGTCACTAAACCCATCCCCCCTTTTTAAAATAATCTCTTTAATATTTACTTAAGAATTTATCCAAAATAAATTCTGAGTGCTTATTTTACTAACTATTCCTTTAGTTTGCTAACTAGATGAAACTTTTGTTTCTAGTGTCCTTGCCAGATGGTGATGTTGATTATTAGACTAAAACTAAGGATGACGTGCAAATTCTAACTTGTTGCAACTGGACACAATTTTAAATTAGAAAAACAACCTTTTTCAGCAATAGAACTTGGGTTAGAAATAGCACTCCTTCGATCACAATACTGGTATCACTCTTTACAGCTGGGAAAGCCCTCTTCTCTACCCTAAACCACACCCAAAAAGAAGTCTGTCTGTGAAAGTTTCTTTGGTTTCCTCCTTCCTATTTTGCATGTTAATACAGAAGTCTCCCAATTATTCTTGAGGGATATGTTCCAAGACCACGAGCAGATGCCTGAATCCATGGATAGTACCTAACCTTATATCTACTATGTTTTTCCCTATGATAAAGTTTAACTTATAAATTAGGCACAGTAAGAGACTAATAACAATAACCAATAATAAAACAGAACAATTATAACAATATGCTGTAATAAAAGTTATGTGACTATGGTCGTTCTTTCAAAATATCTTATTGTTAATGTACTCACCTTTTCACTTAAACGAAGCACTTTAGGGTTTCTCTTTGCCATATCCGAATTGCCAGCATCACTATTTTTGTGCTTTGGGCCATT
This sequence comes from Eidolon dupreanum, assembly GCA_028627145.1. Lineage (NCBI taxonomy): Eukaryota > Metazoa > Chordata > Mammalia > Chiroptera > Pteropodidae > Eidolon > Eidolon dupreanum. The sequence goes on along the minus strand of CM053501.1, from coordinate 55,144,137 downwards.
ATGAAGTAAAATAAGGGTCACTTAACATAAGCACTGCAATACTGCCACACAACCTGATAACCGAGATGGCTGCTAAATGGGCAGGCAAGGAACATAGATAGCGTTGATACACCCGCCCGGAAAGACGGTGATTCCCATCCTGGGTGGGGCAGAACTGGATGACGCGAGATTTCACCACACTACTCAGAATGGCGCGTAATTTAAAACTAATTAACTGCTTATTTCTGGAACTTTCCATTTAATATTTCTGGACCATGGGTAACTGAAACTGCAGAAAGTAAAATTGTAGATAATGGGGGACTACTGTACTGAGACAGCTGCTTTGACAAAGACAGCTTTCAGACTGCCACGAAGGGGCTAGAAATTTTTTAAATAAATAAATAAGGCTCTGAGTAGTAGATAATTCACAAACAATTGATATTTGACTTTGGAACTCCATGGCATACATTACGAAATGCTTATATACCCCTAGTCTGACTTACTGTGTTCCTGAACTGAAGTCCTACTCTGTGTAGCTCGACTGTCAGCTTCTCAGAGTCCCGGTGAGAAACAAGAGGAAATCAAACAAGAAGAAACTGAGCCCTTGAGGGTTGGCAGTATAAAGCAGAGTCTGGAATTATTCTGAATGCTTACACGTGTTTAGAACTCTTAGACTGATGACATAAGTTGTTATCAGATGTGTGAGAACTCAGTCTGCCAGTAAAGAAGAAGGACCTTAAAGAAAAAAGGTCAATCTTTCAGTAAGGACTTTGGGATTATTTACTTTACACTTGGAAATACACAAATGTTCAAAGTTAGAAATCTAGGTCATCAGCCACAGACATATGAATTCATATATGCTAATTATTAATATTTCTAGTTAGTCTCTCCTATTGTATTAACTACAACTAAATTAGTTGAAGGACAACTTCCAAATGACTGTGAACATGTGTGTTTTTTCATACATTTCTCTGGGTAAGTTTTACCTAGTTCAACACTACACAGTATTTAACAACAGATTACTGATTTAGCCTCTAGGGGGAATAACTGAACACATTTATCAATGTAATACAGCAACCATTCACAGATCAACATTATACATAACAACACTCTGGACAGCAGTGAGTACAGTCCCTGGAATCAACAAACTATAGACCAGAAACAACTCAAATGGCCTTAAATTGGTAAAAGGATAAACAATCTGTGATATGTCCATGCACTGAAATGCTCCCAGCAGTCAAAAAGAATAAACTATTGATATACCCAAGAGCATAGATGAAGATCCAATTCATTATGCTACATGAAAGAAGCCAGATGGAAAAAAAAAAAGGAAAAATCTACATACTGTATGATTCCATTTATATGACATTCTGGGAAAAGGCAAAACTGTAGAAATGGAGAAAAGACTAGTATATGCCAGAGTTTAAGGTTATCGGGGAGTTGACTACAAAGGGCAAAAGTTGACTACAAAGATAGCACAAAGGGATTTGGGAAGAGGAGGTGATAAAAATGTTCTGTTTCATGCTTGTAGGAGTGTTACATGACTCTGCATTTGTAAATCTCATAGAATTGTATACCCCAAAAGTAAATTTTCCTATATGTAAATTTAAAATTACATAAAAAGCGTAAAAGCTTAATTATTTCTCGTGTATTCAGAAAGAATTCTTTTGAATATTCCTATTAAATTCTTGCTTATCACTTCAAGAACTTAGTTCAATGTCACCTCTTTCATAAGCCTTTCCATACTTCTCTATATTCTCTCATCTAATTCTTTTTTTTTTTTAAGGAAATAAATGTTGTGCATATGGCTAAAATCCATATCATTAAAGTATTTCTCTCCTCCCAAAGGTAACCGTCCTGAAGTTGGTATGTATCCTTCCCTCATAAGTTTTTATATAAATATTTGGGGAGCTTTTTAAAATTTTTACATTAATATAGATTAATATATTAATAACTTATTTTTTGCAATTTGTTTTTGTCATCCAACATTGTTTTCAAAATCATCCATTTATTTTTAACTACTGCAGAGTATTTTACTGTAGGAATATGCTTATATATTAATTCATTGTACTCCTAACAGATACTTAGGCTGATTCCATGTTCCTTTGTTTCTTCTTCCTGTAAAAAGATGAGCAACTCCAAGGCACAAACTGAGAATTCTCATTCCTCTCTCTAATTTCCACTACATCTGAGAATCATAGGGCATATAATGTGCTTTGCATGGAAGATGATACTGTGTACCTTGCATGCATAAGCACTCCATAAAAATGTGTTGAATGAAAAATTCTAACAAAATATTATTTCAAATCTTGTGCTCTCCGTGGTGTAAGATTTGAGGGAGAACTGAGTCAGTGTCACGAGAAAGTCCTTTAAATATTCCTATGTTGAAGTAGACAACTATGAAACAAGGTCACTTCACAATATTCCTGCTTTTTCATTGGAGGATCTCAAAGCACTATATGAACTGCGATTTTCTCCAGTGACATTTTTCCCCTCAATGTGCCTCAAGGTCAGTTCAGAGCAGTAGTCAAAGCTTGAATACCCTTCACTAGTGTCTGTAAAGGCCGGTAAACCAGTTTTACTATTACCAGGTCTCTTTTTTTTTTTTTTTTTTTTTTTGTCTTCGAGGATTTGATTCATCTTTTCACAGGTCCCCGTTTGTGTTCTAAGTCTGCTCACCTGTGCCGGTTAAGACGCTGACACTAAACTGCATACTTCTAACAGGTCTTGAGCCACCACTAGCCCCTTCCTCACCCCCTAGGCCCCGCGACCCCACTTCCTTCTTCCTAATACGACTAAGTAGATCTAATGCCTTCTGTTCTCATCTCCAATTCTTTGCAGTTTAAGGAGCTGTGTAGCCTTGATGTACAAGACAAATACACACTGTGGCTCTGAGCTTGCAAAATCATCTATCATCATCCTGCCTTTGGACGTGACCAGTACAATGTGTGTTTCAGAGAAATTAATCTGGTGTTTAGGAGAAGAAACGCATTTCAAAATCATTCTACGTTAAGAACCTTCCTGCAGACCCTGCAGAGGCATTCTCGACGCCTTTCGCCCCTGCTCGGCAAGCCTCAAACTCGACCTTCGAGAAGATTTCAAGGATAGTGACTTTCCCCTTTTCCCTCGCCTATTCCACGAGTGCGCATAAGCCTCCTTCTGGGAAACAGAGGCCCGCGACCAGAGAAACTGCACGTCTAGGCGTGCAGACGCGACGGGGAAACTGGGAGAAGGGGAGGTGGGAGTGAAGGGGGCGGGAGGAGAAGAGGAGATGGAGGGAGGAGGAAGATCATCTGCATATGCATGAGGGACCCAGCACTGCCCTCTATCCCGGCAGCTGCACGGGCGAGAGCGGAGGAGGGAGGGGGTGAGGAGAGCAGGAATGCGGCGGGAGCGAGTGACAGGAGCAGCCGCGAAGGCGGACGAAGGTTTTGAGAACGGAAGAGGTGATTTGCATGGCGCGTGGTGATTGGCTGGTGGCCGGGGGCTGGGTCTGAGAGATGGCTCCTGAATGGTTTAACGGAGGAAATTACAGGATTTATTTGGCTAAAGAAGCTAGAGAGGGCCAGGTCTGCGCAATATAAAGCCTTGCCGCGAGGGGGCACAATGTTCCATCTTTGTTCCTGTTAAAAGCTCTTTTCTCTCCTCCAGCCCCCCGCCCCCCGCCCCGCCGCCCCAGCCCGGCGCCCCTAACCCCACCCCCACACACAGACACACGCAGAAAGTGCAGAGAAACCCTGTGATCCAGTCAACTGGCTCTGCCCCGTCTATTAAGAAAGATGAACACTCCTTTCTCTTCCATCTCCTTCATGGGAGACCACTTTTCATTTCAGATTATCACATCAATAAATATTCTTCGAGGAATAAAAAAGGCACTTTGCCAAAAGATAAGAGAATACGTATGAAATATGTGGATTATAGAGAAAGACAATACAGTAGGCAGAGGAATAGGCACACATATGTAAAGACGTACATAATAGTCACCTGGAGAACGCGAAATGTGGGGTGGCGGGAGAGGTGTAGACAGGACACTCAAAGAGAACACATCACTCACAAGGTGTTCACAGGCCATACACACTCTCCCACACACCGAGGCACACACCCACTGACCAGCACACCACCAACAACCACTACACACGCGCACGCACACACACACACACACACACACACACACGGACTTCAGAAAAGGCATACAAATGAATTCACGCGCAGTGGAAAGACGTCTGAGAAAATACGAGAGAAGAATTTAAAAGGTTTATCCCCATTCCCTCCAAAAAATACTCAAGCTGAATGATTACATTTGCATAATACTAATATACGCAGGACGCCGACACTGGCAAAAAAAATGGCTCCATTTGAGGCACACACCAAAGAATGCGTGTATTCACACACGTGCGCGCGCGCGCGCGCGCGACTGTAAACGAGACACACCCACAGCCTGTGTCCTCTGCCCACGGGCACAAGCAAAGGACAGATGCCATTCAGTAGTTTTCCGGAAAACACTAACGTGAGAAAAACGTAAAGAAATCTGCCCTGCTCAGCCACCGAAGCACCGTTATTGAACCCAGGTTTTCTAAACACACACACACACACACACACACACACACACACACACACACACACACACACAGGCTTGTCAGACTAGAGAGTTGGGTTCAAAGAAATAATGGATGCACAATAGATAACAGAGATATTGTCAGCTTAAACAGTACTTTGAAATTACTTCAGCCTGAAGAATGCTTTCTGGGATGTTCCTGAAAATCATACCTAAGAAAAATAAAACATTTTCATCTATTCTGCTTTTTCCTTTATTTTCTTCTCTTCTCATTTTCTTATTTTTTTTTTTTAAATACAGGAGAGAGGGAGAATCCCCCTTCCCCAAGGACGGTTGCCCCTGTTTTTGTTTTGAGACCTCATGAGCTTTCCACTTGATTTCCCAAGGAGGAAGGTACTAAGGAGCGTCTCCCAGCCAGACGGCACCACAAAAGGCATTATTACACATTCCAAATAACAAGGGCTGTCTATATATTTACAAATCTGTTCAAATATTTAACCTCTTAACTTGCTAAATATCCCCCTCTTCTCCCTTTTTTTCTTCTGCGCTCTCTCTTCTCCCCCTTTCTGCCCTCTTTCTCTTCCTATTCCTTTCTCTTCCAAAAGGGGTGGGGACGAGAAGTGTCCTTCTGGGGCCCAAAATGTGGCCTGGGGAGCTAGGCTTTACCTGACCCTATGTGAATGCCAATTTCGTTTCCAGGCAATTGCTTCTTTGCCAGCCAAGAGATCAAGTTTGAATCGCAAGGGCTACCTTTTTAAAAGAGCTTTGATGTTGCCTAACAGTTTTTAAACTGCCGCCCAAAGGCATCCCCTAAACAGGAGGGATTTTTCCTGACCCTTTAAAGTTGCCAGTGTCCCCAGTCCGTGCTATTTTTTTCTCTGCCTTGTGACTCCTCCCTGTCAAGGGACTAGCAAAGGGGTAACTGCATGAGGACCTTGTAAGGACAGCCAGGGCGTTCCAGCAGTATTGGGAGACCCAACCAAGGGCAGGAGTGAGGCACACGCCTATTGCAAGAACCAGTTTGGAAGGCCGCTGTTGAGAATTTCTTACTGCCCCAATTTTTCTTCATAGGGCTAATAAACTCATTCCGAAGGCCAATGTAAAAAGTAAAGATATATAGCAGTGGGCCTTTAATGAACCCAAAGTGTTAGATTAATCCCAAATCGAGGTGTTCTCACTTTGATGCATAAAGGGAAAAGTTGTGCATGGGCACGGCGGGAAAGGCGCAGGCGACCGGCTAAAGGTAAGGGCACCGCCCACACCCTATCCTTCAGGCAGATGACCTGGGTGGGCTTCCCTTTCGAAGGACCTACATGCATCCTTACCCTGGGGATGTTCTGACCTCGCCCAAGACTCTGCTGTGAGCAATTTAAGGTGGCCTGAAGGGGCTTTCCTCACGCCATTCTAGGGTTTTCTTTTCGTAAAGAATGGTAAGGAAAATCCGGTGCCTCTAAAGTGGCCACAGAAAGAGACATTTTCTCTTGGCCCATTTTCTCTGGCCCCAACGAGTAACTTTATTTATGCATTTGTTTGTTTCGAGATAATGTGAAAAGGGAACCTGCAGTTTGGCAAGATGAGATGTGTGTCTCCATGTCAGATTTGTTCAGTTGACCATAATATTTCAATTTCTACCAATGGTTCTCCAGAGGCGCCCTAACTACCAGTGGCCGGAGAGCACCTTAGAAAAATCAGCCCTCGCGTGGGACCTCGCCTTCAGCATATTCAAGTTGGGGTTCCACCTCTCAGTGGTACAAAAACTCCTCGCCCCGGGTATGTCAGTCGCTGACTCTCCAGAGATGCTGAAACGCGCGGGTCTGCGTGGTAATGACCTTTGCTCGCTGCTGTCGGGGCTCGCACGCCGCTTCAGGGGCGCTCCTGGCCGCCCAAGCCTTGGGCGAAAGGATGGAAGCGGGAGGGAGTGGCTAACGTATATGTTTTAAAGAGATTTTCTGAAAACGTTTACAAGTGCCAAATAAGAGAACGAAGGCAAAGTGATTTTAGAAAATGTTTATTCTTTGTCCCATTCCAGAACCGGGAGGAAAACATAGGCACTGGTTCTTATGCGGTGTTTTCTGTAAAATGCCATCTATTTGCATGACTGTGGGATAGTCAGGACATTTCTCTCTTATGGTACAAACCCCTTAGGAAAACTGTGGGCAGTTTAAGAGTTTTATAGTTTTTCCTGATAGGAAAGATATTCATCCAGAGACATTATCTAAATCTGCAGAAGAATGAAGGCTGCTTGTCATGCGTCCTTCGTCTCCAGTAATGTACGCCACCAATTAGAAGCAATTTAAGCAATCAAGACCGTTATGAGAGAAGGGGGTATTAAAATAGGTTTTCTATAGCCTCAGAACTCTAATTCAGAAGAAAATCTAAAATTACATATGTATCATTTCTTTATATAAAATAAATATATAATCTGAGTGTCTCCTGTTCATTCTTCTTTTTCCTCCATAGTCCCTCCTCTATCCTCTCTGCCTTACTTTTGGAAATTCATACCAGAAGTGAAGTGTAAAGCTCTGATGAAGAAAAGGGGTTAGGGTCCCTAAAAAAATCTTTCTGAGACAAAACGAGGATTTTCCCAGCCTTTCCCAGGCTGTTGTAGTGCCCTTGATAATGGCTACTACCTGACTTCCATCCGTGGTGGGCGGAAAAATCACAAAGTAATGACCAGAGGTGGAGGAACCCCATTCCTGGAATCGAGTTGTACGACCCCGGGGTTTCGGGGGCGGGGGGCGGCGGTTAGAGGTGGCAAACTGAGGACGTGGGCTCTCGTCACTGGAGGCAAGTCAAGGGAGTTAGGGGTGCAGAAAAAGAGCAAAGAGGATGAGTTGGCGGAAAGGGGGTAAATAAAATCAGGAACATGGTTCCCAACAGAACGGGAAAAGTAAAACAAAACAAAAAAGAGACCCCAAGCAATGTTCTCTAGCGAAACCAAGAATGTAGAACTCGATGCGCCACTTCTCACCCATTTCTCCTGGTCCCACCCTCCGAGCGCGGCCAAGTTAGGCCTGGACCAGGAGGAGAGTGCGAGAGTGCCTGACTCACGCGCCTCTTCCCCATCTCACAGAGCCTGTCCCTCCCAACATTGCGATTTGGGAGGCAATTTTATCCTCTCCAGCTCTCAGGAGAGAGCTTAAGAGAGCCGGTCCGAAAACGGACAAAAGCAAAGTTGGCAGAACTTCCAGGAAGCTTCCTGTTGGTACTGGGTCCTGAGTCTTTGATCCCTTCGGCCACGCGTACTCAAGTTATTTGAAATGAGTTGTGCTCAAAGCCAAATTCCCAGAATCTGGACCCTTTAATCTCTGACAGGGTGTGGAGGGCGGAGAGGAGTCGTGCACTGAGCCCAGCTCTGGGCCCAGAGTGGCATAGTGCACCAACGGAGGTAAGAAGTCGCCCCTGAGCGCGACGAGTGGACGCCAGCTGTTTGGGGGCCGGGGAAGGGAGGGATGCTGACGGCCTCCACAGCGTGAATTAATCACCTGGCAGTAACCCTTTTCAGAACTCATTCTTCTGAAAGGAGCTTAAGTTCAAAACAACATTCCCTGCCCAAAGCTTCTAAGGGTAGAGGATGAGTGTAGAAGTTGGAACGGTTCTTTGACGTGCCACTGGTGCTTTAAAACAATAGTAGTTCCAGAGGAGGCAACAACGCCTCAACAGGAAAAGCTGAAAATCAATGTCTGGGGTTTCTCAGTGTGAGCCATAGACCAAGTGCCACGCCAAGCAGAGACAGATGCCATGGCCAGTCTCTACTCCTTCACCCCACACTCCCACCATACTTCACTGAAGGTTCTCAAACATAGCTACAATAAAACTGTAGTGTTAAAATCCTTCCTAATAGCACCTAATTTATTTCCTGTTTGTTCTACTTGTTTTTATCTGATTCATGAACTGAAACCATTTGATTTTTAACAAATTGAGCAATTTAACAATTCAAAAGTATTTCTATTTTCAAATAGTCTTCCCTGGAATGTTGAAATTTCTTCTTGAATTTCATGCTTCATGAAAATTGCTTCCAAAATTCTTTGGAAAAATAAATACATGTATTTTTACACAATTTAGTTAGCAATGGGGGACATTAAAAATGTATAGATATTATGAATATTTACACCAATTATGTTTCCTGGTTTAATAAATATATAAATATAAACATTTCTGAATTTAATTCCTCCTTTTGCTACACACTAATGCCCTAATATGTTGGGGTGATAAGTCAGAATAGATATTATTGATAAGCAATGGTACCCTTTTAAAAGTTAAATTTGTCCTTTAGATCTATGCTTTTTATATAGCAGCCAGAAAATTTAGCACACATATGTATGTGCATGGAATATAATATAGCCTTTTCTCTGCTGTAAGTTAGCTGGATGAACTTGATTAAATCTTTTCTCCTTAGTGGATGTCAGCTTTGTTAATTTTGAAGATTGGTCTAAATAATCTACAGTTCAAAAATTGTAGTTTTATGAAATAGTTTACTTCAATGTACTTTACAATTACATAAAATAAGTATTAATATCAAAATAAACATTTTCTTTGCTATTTTATACAATCAGCCTATATTTTAATTGTCGATTCTATGTTTTAACTGTCTAGGAGGACTTCTAATCTGATTTATCATCCCTGACAGTCTAAGAGTCCATGATTATACAGAAAGGATATAAAGAATTGTGTATCTTTATGCATGTGTCTACTTTTCTGTAAATAAGGTTATACCTTTCACTAGGTTCCCAATAAGTCATAATTCAAAAAAGTTTAAGAACCACTGACCTATATTGAAAGTATTTATAAGCAAAAACACAACAACCCCAGCACTCATAGCATTTACATTCCTTTGCATGGATGAAACAGTTGGTACTTAAAGTAATTTAAGGACACCAAATGCTATGTAACTTCTTCAGTAGCACTCTATTCAGTTATAGGAAATGAAGATGTCAGGAATGGTGTTATCTATAATATTCTGCCCCTAGAAAGAGCTTAAAATTTTCCTCCAGCTATTAAAGTTGTGAATTACTACCTTTGATAATTTTATAACTTTCTCTGGAAGATAGTTAGTTTATTTCAATGATTATAAGAATCAGGAACTATGCAGAGAATATGCTCTCTGATAGTGTCCTTGATGTTGTCTTTTTTCTCCAGTAATAAATAACTTTTTCTCTATTTCTCCCTATTCTCCCCCAAATCTCACCTCTATTCTCAATCTTAAACCCATTTTTTTCCAGGCTGACACTGAGTTTATACAGCCTGAGCAAAAATTTTCAGGAATCAGCAGATTACCAAAATAAACATTTATTTTTTCAGTTCAGCCCCAAGTCTATGAAATTAATTTCTATTTCTACAATCACAATACTTCCCTTGGAAATATCAGTGACTACACAAGCCATAGACAGATCAATTGTAGGTGCTCCATCAACTGAACGGGGTTGGATTTTGTTTTCAATTGGAACAAGGTATTAAATGATTAACTGTGCCAGCAGATATACCACTTTCATCAAGCCCTTTTCTATACAAGCAGGCACAAGGATAGTCAATCCCTGGCCCTGAAAGTCTCCAAGGAAAACTTAAAATGCTTTAGGAAATCATGTTTGCAATTAAAGCACTGGCATCTTTTTTTTTTTTTTTTTTCTCATCACAGAATAAAGGCTGAATACCATTTTTGAAACCTTACCTTTTTTTTTTTTTTTAATTTCAATAAGCTGCTTACGATTCTCTTGCATTCATTGACAGGATTTTTGGCACCATTTTGCTGCACTAGTCTACAATCATTTAATTGTTAAATGTTAACAGATTACAAGTGACTTAACAAAGGCATATTCAGAATTCCAGACATCATTATCTTAATTCCTACCACAGATAGCATTCACAGAAGACAGAAGATCAAGTACCAGTTTGGGTACCATATTTTGCCTTCTTTTTTTGTAGAGAGAGTTAGAACACTGGTATGTTTTCACCTTATTCCCATCAGCATACCTGGCATATGGCTGAGAAAGAATAAATTAATAAATGAATGAATAAATATGTAGAGTACTCAATATCTCTGACTATTTGGAATAACGGGAGAAGTGGCAGTTTTTTAGTGATTCCTATCATGAGTTCCAAATTATAAGTGCTCTTAAATGAAAAATACAAAATGAGCACAATAAAATACTAAATATATATTATAAATTTGAAATAAAATTGTTAAGCAGTCCATTATCATAAAATACTTTTTAAAAGTCTCCAACTGATGGAAATGCGGAAAATTAAAACTAAGCTTCCTTGGAAACTCCAGAAGATTACAATGTCAGGCACTGTTCTTAGTGCTTTATGTGGATTATCTCATTCAATCTTTCCAGAAAACCCTCTGTGACATGGACTGTCAGCACCATTTTATAGGTGAGGACACCAAAGCCCAGAGAGGTTAACTTACTGCTCAGCACCATGCAGATGACTGGTATATGGTGGGGCCAAGATTCAAATGCAGGCAGTCTGGTTCTAGAGACTGAGCTCTTAGCCATTCCGTAGAACTTCACACAAAACAGTGTTAAATTGATGCTTATATAATTTGTTTTTTTGTTTGTTTGTTTCTTGGGGGGGAGGGGTGTTTGCATGTTTTTCTTACATAACTTGTTGAAAGAAGTATAAGATCATGGGAATTAAAATTCAGAAAACAGCAGGTGCTTCCATGAATCCAAAAACTACACTCATATTGTCAATGACAAAGGAAGGAAAGAAGGAAGGAAGGAAGGAAGGAAGGAAGGAAGGAAGGAAGGAAGGAAGGAAGGAAGGAAGGAAGGAAGAAAGGAAGGAACAAATGAACAAATGAAATGAAAGCATAGCATGAACTGTATAGTTGCAGTTTGAGCTGGGATCACATCCTTCACTTCCCAGTTTTTGACTATGAGAACTTGGGCAAGTTATCTAAACCCTCTGAGCTTCAGTTATTTTAACTACAGGTTGACAATAAAAATACTAACCCCAGGGAATTGTAATGATTGAATATAATGGACATAAAATACTTAATATAAGTATATGATAAATATCAGTTATTATTATGTAGGACATAGATTATAGGATTGAATTGTATCCAAATTGCAGTGTTGACTTTATTTTGAAAACAGAAATGCCAGTATTCAGTTAGGTTATGCTCCCCAGCTACTTCTACAACATCCCCACTTGTTTTTCCCATCCCGATATTTTCAGATATTTCTATTACACTTAATATGAAACCAAACAATTATGTTCTTTGTATTTCAGAGATAAACTTGCAAACATTCTTCTTGCCCCCACCAAAAGTATTGTCTTGTTAGTATTAAGTATGTCACAACTGGAAGAGGCTAAAATATGAGGAAGATTTGTGCAGGGGCCTGAGGGAGCTTGAAATGAGAGTAGACTGTCTTTTTAATCTGGTTGTTAATTTTCCTGTAACAACCAGATTAAGGAATCCTGTCATCTACCTACCTATCTACCTATTTGTAATAATATATTTGTTATATAATTACATGTTATTTAATTACATATTGATGAATATTTTTAACTTTTACTGTAGTAAAGCATATACATGGTTAAAAAAATAGTACAGAATGACTTACAATAAAAAGCCATAATTTCCTGTCCTAAGTTTCTCTACTGCCATTATAGCCTTTCATAAAGAATCACTTTAAATATTTTAAACTGTTTCTGATTTTCCTTTTCTAGAGATTACCACCATATTGCTAAATAATAGATTTGTACATTTTTTTGTTTGTTTATTAACTTTGGACATTGTCATAAATTTCCTGCCATGAGAAATGCAAATATAGCTTACCTGTACCATTTCCCACAACTTTCCCCCGATACAGTTTTATCATTATTTTTTTGGTTTCTACGTTGTTTGCCTTTTTAATTTTAAATAACAGGTTTTCACGTATTTCTTGATATATCAACCACAGATAATATCCTTTGGTTTTACACTTTAGCTCTCCTCTCATGTTTTATCACTCAAATAGTTCTTTGTATTTGTCTTACCAAAATTGATACTACATTTTGTTTGAATTCATAAAATTAAGTTTATGTACTTTTTTACAAGTTGAATATAAAATTGAAAATCAATAAATGTTTTAAATTGTTATGACAATGTAAATATTATTTATTGCACAACCATAATTATATTTCATTTTGTACAGCTTTTTGTTTTTTCCTGGAGTTTCCCACTGCCTTTCTTTTTTCTTGAATTGTCTTTGTTGTCTCCATAAGTTTTGCAGCTTCTCAAGGATGGTATTAAATCTTTGAAATCTACTATTTGTCTAAAATCTCCCTCCATGAGCCTTCTCATTTTCTACTCCAGTCTTGACAAACTTATCTCCAAGCTGTTTGTACAATAGATTGAGACATCCCTTTATTACTTTCCTGGGTTGTAGCCAATGTTTTCTGCATTCGAGCTCATGTGATTCTTTTTGGAATGAGTCCTCCCTCCTCCTGCCCCCTCTAATTTTACTAAAGTAATTTCCTAAGGTTGACTATATGGAAGACAATTTTTCTGAGTCCTTTCTTGTCCAAAAATATTTTTTATTCCATTTTCACACTTTGTTCATAATATGGCTGAGTGTAGAATTCTAGATTTAAAATATTTTCCCTTGGAAATGTTCAGACATTGATCCATTATCTCTTGCTGTGGCTTATGAGAATACTAATCCAATCTGATTCTCATTCCTTTGTAAAGGTTCGACTTTTCTCCCTTGTTACATAGAATTTCCTGGGGAAACTTACATATGAGGCATGTCTCAGAGGGTGGCAAGATGACATGGATGTCCTTTGCCCCATGTGGCAGGTACTAAGGTGTTTTGTAGGATAGGGCAGGATGTCTAGGAATACTAAGGTGTATCCCACCCTAGATAAGGAGAAAAACGTCTTACATACTTGCCCAGAGTGGGGTAATGGCTTGTTCCAGGAACCAGCACAAACCAGCACACTGTGAGTATCTAATATGTGTCTGCATTTACTCATTGCTGTGAACATTAAACCGACACTTTCTAATTACTAATGTCCTTCAATTTTAGTTCCTCTCTTCAGTTACTTTTTTCCCTGCTTCTGAAATTCCTGTAAGCTGGGAGTTGACATCTAAGATTAATCCCTTTTCCCTTGCATTTCCATTGTACTTATGTTTATTTTCCTATTTACTTTCTTTGTAGTTTAGGTACACTAACACGATTCCATTTTTTAGTCTAATATCACATTTTTTAAATACCAAGATCATTTACTTGATCTATAATTTTTTTCATAGCATCCTATTCTTTTTTACAGTAGTCTGTTCTTATTTTACTGATGCATTATGATCTCTAATTTTCCTGTGGTATAAATTAGAATTTTTAAAGATTTTGGTGGTGTTTTTCCTGAATTATCTATTTCCTTCAGTGTGTTGTTGTCTCGCTGTCTGTTGCTCTTTTTTTATAACTGGTTTTCTTGGCCTTTCTCATTTATGTTGTTGGCTTTTCTCAAATTATTAGTGATACTTGGTTTCTGCTTATAACTAGGATATATTAAAACAGCTGACTGATAGCTCTCTGAACACAGGTAGTGTCTTATTTATTGGCAGTTCGATTAATGAAATGTGATTGGGAAACTGGCCATTTTATTGAAGATCACATACTTGCCAAAATTCAGAGTTGTTTGTTTTGGGGTGTCAATGACTGCACAAACTCCCCTGAACCAATTTTGGCAATGTCTCTAAAGAAGGCCCTTTATTATATTTGTCTGAGAGATGGTAAAATGCCTATAATCTACACAGTGAGGTGGGGGCATTAAATTCATTATATATTTAAGAGCATGTTGTACCCTTTTAGAAGGGGACTTTACATGTTAGAATATAGCTTACAAATAATTTTTAAATGCAACATGTTATTACATTTTCTATGCATTACAAATGTAAATTTTGCACTGGAATTTATTAAGGTAATTGAGTGCCCATCACCCCCAAATTTAAAGGTACTCAGTATTTCTCCCTATCTGGCTGTCTAAGTGGAGTTGCCAGTAAACATCTCTGTGAACACATCTCATCTGATGCAAAATATGAAGCCAGTCTGATTTCTGACAAGATCTCACACTCATCCTCTCTCACCTTGCTATTTCTGAATTCTGGGACTTCCGGGTTCCATAGGTTAGATTGGCCCCCTCTTTACCTATAGTCACCTCTGCACATATTCTAGGTAGTGGCTGCTTCTTCCCTGGTTCATCGGTTGCTATTCCATCCATTTTTTAACATCCAGAACGTTTTCAAAATCTCTCTTTTGCTCTTAGACTCTTCTTATGTTGTTTTATACCTTTAAAGATGGTTTTATCTAATTTATTAATGTTTTAGGAAGGTCAGACTGCCATATTGAACCAGAAATTTATGTTTAAAAAAATTTTTTTAAACATTTTATTATCTATACTATACTTATTTCATGCTACCCCTAATTCATTGCTTTTTGGGGGCAGTTTCTTCTCAATCATGAACCTGAGTTTTATTTACAGTATAAATTGAAAAGACAGTTATTTCTAAGATGGTCTTTGAAGATCTGAATGACTAATCATAACTTTCTTTTCCAAACTTATGCTTTGTAATGTGCAATGGATATAAAATATTTATTTCTCCTATGTTAGCATTAGGATCCTAGAAAAGGCAACATTGGATTTACTGAAATTTATTTATGCCACACATCTTTTTCAAAGCTACTTGAAGAAACTGGAAAATCCTACTTGTAGCAAAAGTGTACACACCAACAGTTGGAATTCCATTACTAGGTGTAAGTTTGCTTACCAACAAATACAGAATCTTAGATCCTTCCTTAAAAGTATCTGCAACACCCTCACAATAGTAGCATTACACTTGTTACTGCAAATGATACATATTTTTGACCCTAATTAACCTATTTACCTTACAGATCAGCTCCACAGGGGCTGCTGTCATATCTGTGTTCCACCACTGCATCTCCAGTGCCTAGCATAGCTCTTGCACATTGTGGTCAATTGACATGTGTGGAGTGAATGCTGAATGAATTATGTGTCAAGACAAGGTTCTGAAACTGACACTTAGGTTTGGGAAATTAGATGTATTACGATTTATTAAGAATAAGAGTCTGCAGTGTGTGATAAATGTTATAGGGGGTCACCTGGGCAAGTGCAATGATAGGCATTCAAAGGAGGGAAAGATTGCTTTAAGCCAGAATGATTGCAATATCCAGTAGAAAATGAGGGATAGGATTTTGATAGGTAGAAATGAGAAGGGAAGAGCTCTACACAGCATAAATGTTTAAGTCAAAATAATATACAGCTTATAAAATGTTTGCACTCGTTCAATGCATTTAACTTAAAAACAAATGCCCAACTTACAGAATTCAAAAATAGTAGCTTCATAAAGAAACACTGAAGATAGGTAAGATTTTCTTTCTTAGATCAACTTTAATAAGTTACTGAATGAACATTTAGATATAATCTTTTTGGGATATAAAATCACATTCTTGAGGTACAGTTAGAGTTTCATACCATATCTGCTTGGCCTTGGAGAAGAATTAAAATATAAACTAATTCAATATTCAAAGGTCCCTTACTTACTGTTGGCCAACTCCTTTGGAAATAAGGACAGATATCTCCCATTTCTGATTTTACTAAATTATAGCAATTTCAATCTGTAGCTCTTACATTTTCTTAATAAAGACAGAATGCCCGGATATCTTAATGTTCTGTTTACAAAGATTAATCAATCTAGGTGCTTGCACTTTAATAAAATAGACCACAAAGTGGATCAGGCAGAATGAAATGAATCTGGCTGAAATTCTCCAGCAGAGCACTGGGAGGGACAGTTAGTGACACTGTGGGGGGGTCAGTGCACACATTTGAAACAGTATCATCTGGGGCCCCTTTCAGAGCAGAGAGGTGGGAGTCACCATCAACTGTAATTTTCCTGATGAAAGAAAGCAGCATCTCAAAAAATATAGGGATACGCACAATTATTTGAAGAAAGAATGTAAACAAGGAAAGAAGAGAGAGAAATAATAAAACAAGTGATAAAATAATAGTAGTCAACACTCTATTATTTACATGTATTAGTTCATTTAAGGAGAGAAGGAAAGCAGGAAGAGGGGGAAAGAGATTTTCCTAGAAATTTCTGACCTTAAAATGGCATATTATCTTTCCACTGTTGTCCTTGAGGAAGTATAATGAACTGGATTCTCTGTCTTACCATATTGTGGCTCTGAACTTTTAGATTTTGTCAGAAATCAGACTGGCTTCATATTTTGCACCAGATAAGAGGTGTTCAGAGATGTTCACTGGACACTCCACCAAGACAGCCAGATGGAGAGGAATGTTGAGTGCCTTTAAATCTTGGGGTGATGGGCACTCAATTACATTAATAAATTTCAATGGAAATTCTATATTTCTTATGCATAGAAACTGTAATAACATGTTGCATTTAAAATTATTTATAAGCTATATTCTAACATGTAAAGTCCCCTGCTAAAAGGGTGCAACATGCTCTTAAATAGAATAAATGATCAACAGCATGGTGCTACAAAGCACACTGGTAAGAGTCTTAGAAATGTAGACTCATGTCAACTCTGGCAAGAACCATCTATATGAGGTAAGCATACAGACTAAGGTTTTTCAGATACTGAGAGTATCTAAATGCCACCCACCCCCACCCCACTCATTCTCCTGAATTGGTTATGCCTCTGAACCGACTTTTATGCATTTAGCTTTGTTCTGATTTAAGACTGCTTTCTCCTTAATAAAGTAGCTGAGCTCTACAACTCGTTCTAAATAAATGAAGTATTGTGCCATTTACAGCCATCACATGGAGGAGCCATGTGCTATTCAGGATGCATCTTGGCTGTGTAAATCCATTTTAAAAAGCAAAATTATACGTGTACTTTAGTGGAATCCTGCATTAGAAGTCAATATCTAAACCATCCAGTCATTTTAAATTTCAAAGTTTATGTCTCATTTTTCCTATTTTACATAGCAAGCCTTGCTATTGCTCTAAAACATGCAAACCAAAGTCCAGTAAAATAATGCAAGTTAATAACAAGGCAGAAAGAAATCATTAAAACCAACTTTTACAAAGTTTCAGCCTCTCTCAAAACCACCCTTTTTAAACATTAGTCTCTCGTGTGTCTCAAAGGGACTAAAAGGTCATTTCCCCATTTTTCAGAGTCTAAGCCACCTTGCCCACCCACCCCACCTATTTTCTACTTCCCACATGCCAATGCCCATTCAGACACCAAATTTAGTGACCAATAGTCCAGTAGTTTTTAGACCAATAGTGGTTAATTCTAGCAAAGCCAAATAACAACAGAAGCCTGCTTTGAAGTTCACAGCACTGCAAAAATTACACCCATGTGTGAGTGCTGGTTTTGTGGCATACAGGTCTCCAGAACAGAAGCCCTGTTGCTGTTAGTGATGGAGAGTCTCCGGGCAGGAACATTCAGAGCCCCCACGTGTAAAGGAGCGACACCTGGGAAGATTATGAGAGCATTTGCAGGCTGTGCATAGTACTAAAAGCTCTGCTGAATTGTTCCACTGCTGCTCTAGTCAGTAACAAATTGAAGCACTTTATAAAATTTGTAGCTCTTCAATAATTTTGAATCACTTTAAAGTGCTCATGCTCCAAACCATGAAGTCTTTCTTAACCACTGCAAACGTATAAAAGACACATCATCAAAATGACAGTAATCAACTCCTTCAATTTTAGGTGTGAAATTGTTCTTTTTTTTTCTTTGTTTTTGTTGTTTACCAAATGCAAAAAAAAGAAAAAGAAAAAGAAAGAAAGAAAAAAAGAAAAAATGGTCATAAGGACACAATGCACAAAATCTTCATTTTTCAAAAGCACCAAGTAATCAGAATTCTAAAAAGTCCTCAGGTGAAGAAATATTTGGTTTGATAAGACACCCTAAAGGGTGTGTGTGTGTGTGTGTGTGTGTGTGTGTGTGTGTGTGTATTACATCTGTCCATGATCCTAAATGAACTGAAAGAAGCCAATTCACAGGTGTAGAAAAGAGTTTGCTGATGCAAGTCTTTGGGAATGCCCTTGAAATGAAATGTTTCATATTGTCAGAGAAAGTAAGAGAATGGATGCAAAGAAAATGGATTATATACTTTGAGTTAAAATAAATTTCCTATGGTTTAAACCACTAACTGAGGAGCACTAAAACATTGTCATGTTGACACAATTTTCTAGTTTGCTTTTGTCTTTAAATTACTGAATTGATCCCATTCAGATTAGGTCCTTCTAGCTAATGGATCATATCAACTCTGGTTCAAAGTTGTTCACAATTGAATGAAATAAAACACACATTAGTTTCTAAATGAAAGGGTCATACTAGACCAGTTCAATAATGTCTTTCATTTCCTGGGACAGTTCGAAATTATCTTAGAAACATTCTATGTACAGTTTTAGCACAGCTCCAATTTAGTTCACTTGAAAGCATGCATAAAAAATGAACCATATCTTTCCAAATTTGAGGCTGCCGTGACACACGTCACGTCTTCTCACAGCTCTAGATAACACTAGTTAACAGAACTCGTCACGTGGTGCCATTTAACTCCAAGAGGGCTGTGAAGTGTCGGGGAGCACTTATATATTTGGTAAGCAGTAAATATCTGTCACAGGTGCTACTCAAAACAGAGCAAGTGCACTCCACTATTACACAGAGCTTACTCTCAAGTCTAACAGAGCATGGGGTGAACTTTAGTTCCTCTTTCTGTATTTGTATTGTTGATGAAACTAGATTTTTCTATTCTAAATAAGAACTCGAATCATAATGGAAAAACACAAGCAAGATGTTATTCTTTTGAGTCCCAGTATACAACAGACTGAACGTTGCATCCACTCTCCTACCCTCTGTCCCCTGCCCTGTCACTTTATTTGTTGAAATCCTAACTCCCAATGTGATGCTATTAGTGGACAGGGCCTTTTGGAAGTAATTAGGTGGAGCCTTCATGAATGGGATTAGTGCCCTTATAAGAGACCCCAGAGAGCTCTCATTACTTCTTTCTGCCATGTGAAGATGCAGAGAGGATGGCTGTCTGCAACCCAGAAGAGGGCCGTCACCAGAACACCACCATGCTGGCACCCAGATCTTAGACTTCCAGCCTCTAGGACCATGAGAAATAAATGTTTGCTATTTGTATATAAGCCACCGAGTCTATGGCAGTCTGTTATAGAAGCCCAAATGAACTAAGACACAGTGAGAAATAAACAGATCTGTAGCTGAATAATACAATTTCTTTCCACTGTGCTGTACACACCAACAGTGAAGGTGGAGGGGGAGGTAAACTTGTTCCAACAGCCCATGGGCCCTGAGTAAAAGTGGCCTGCCCCTGTCTCATCAGGGGAAGAACAGCATGGACTTCAGCACATTGGCAGGTGTGATAGGCTTGGGCCTTGGAGAGAAGGCCCTCTATTCCTATTTAGCCCTGCTGAGTTAGCCCTGACTCTTAACTAGAAGTTCATTTGCCTAAACCCCAAAACCTACCATTCCTATGAAAATAGACAACTAAAAAGCCAACAACATACATTTCCATACATGGCATTGGGGACTTATTTAAAACATTATACCACAGATGCTTCCGTCAGCTTTGTACTTATGGCTTACATACTTCAATTAATTTAAAGGACATTTCAGTGACAGAAGAAAATCTTTACAAAGCAACATTTGGCTTTAGGCCTCAGAACCCAAAGTAGGGTCAACAGGGGTCACTTACTAGGACAAAATCATGTAATTATTATTCTTCATCAAAAAAGGGAGCATTGATTTGACAAGATGAACACACTTGATGTAGAACAGACTGAGGTGGTAACACTGTTCTGTTTGGGTTTACACGTGAATTACTAGTATGAACCTCAGAATGTGTTAGGAAGCAGCTATTATACAAACTGCAAAGAGCTCCAGGGATTCTCAGGTAGGGGAAGGTTGCCTTCCTAGGAAGCAGCTGGAAATGCATACAAATACTTTGTTCTTGTTTTCTAGTTACTTCAAGTGTTTTAGTTGGGGTGGGAGGGAACCTCTGATGGCCATAGGGAGTGAGGAGTCAGAGATACAAAACATCTTAGAGCACGTGGGGCCATCCTACAATGATTTCCTGCCAAAAAAGTGTCAATAGTGCTCTAGCCGAGAAATATTGAGCTAAAAAAACACAAAAACTTTCAATAAAAGAAAGTACTGACCCTTTTTTATATTCTTTCTCCCCTGAAGCAGAACTCTCCCTATCATACACCCAGAGAAATGCCGGTTGGTCTGGAGAAAAAGATAAAACATGGAGAAACCATAACATTTGGTTAGTTTTTATTCAGACATTTAAAAAGTAATCTTTGATACCTTCCTCTTTCAGCCTTAAAGGCATTAGGTGGGCTGAGAAAAGCATATAGGGTCGAGGGACCGTCACCTGCATAGTTGTCTATATTGCTGAATATTAAAATCAATATAATTTCAAATGTGTGTATGTACATATGTATATGTTTTTGTGTACTCATATATTTCATAGCTCTATCCACTGTCCTCTGAGAGGGTCTGGGAACAATGACAATCTAAAAGCAATAAATTCGCATAAGTGCTTGACTCATGATTTCTAAATACCATTCTCCACTAAAAGAAACCAGGGTTTCTTAGAGAAATGATTGATTCCAGATTAGGGAAAGTGCAAGATGAGTCTAGGATGTCTTGCTGTGCTAGAAAGTAAGGAGATGCTCAAAGAATGATAGGGACATGTCAAAAGGTTATTGAAGGAACTTCTACTAGCAAAATGTGGGACAACATGAGCATCAAAATAAATGATAGTGACAGATAATGACCCATTTATGAGTTCATATGATTTACATAAATTAATAAATTTTGAGGTTGGTAAGAATCAAGATAATTACAGTTTCAAGGCACCTCTCCACAAAATACTTATTACAAAAGGATGAAGAGCATTTGTACAGTGGCAGACACCACCTAAGTCAAGGGGTAAAGTTAACATCATCAGTAATTATGTGTCTGTCAGCTGATAGCACGCAATGAGACAAGCGAGGTGTCATTTGTGATAATTCTGCCGAAATTAAATAACCTGAATTTACTCATAAGAAAATATTAGAAAATCCAAACTGAGGGTCTTCTGATAAAATAACTGGCCTAAAGTCTTCAAATGGTTAAGGCTCTGAAAGCTGAGAACAATGAAGGAGCTTTTTCAGAAGGGCTGGAATAGAAACATGACAACTTAATTCACTAAGTAATTCTGCACTGGATTACAATAAAGGCCATTATTGGAATAATTGGCAAAACTTGATGTGAACTAAAGTTTAGATGGAAGTCATGTATCAGTATTAAATTCCTGATTCTGATGGTTGTATTGTGATTACATAGTTGAATGTCCTTCTTTGGCAAGATACCACATAAAAGTAATAGAGTAAAGGCATTTTGCGAGCAATCCATTATCAAACAGTTCAACAGTTCGGTACATTAAAAAAGTAAATAAATAAAGTCCTTTGTACTGTACTTGAAGCTTTGCTGTAAATTTAAAAGTTTCAAAATAACTAATGTAAGAATAATGTTGTTGTTGTTAAGAGCTTGCTGTTAAACAGGCTACTTGTTACTTTCTAGGGAATACCATAGAAAAAAACTCAGTTCTTGTCACCTGGTGCTTATAGTCTTGCCGGGAAAACAAGAGTGGAACAAGAGATTTTCAGTGCGAGAGAGGAAGCTATTCAACTATAGAGATGGAAGGAAGACCCCTTTGAGAAGGTGATCTTTATGCTAAGGATGTAATGATGCTCAGGATTAGCTGGGTGATGGGTGAATGAGTGTGTGTGCTGTGGTGTGTAGGGATTTTGAACTTTGGCAATAATATATCACTGGTATGATATAGCTGTCCAAAAACCACTAGACATGCAAAGAGAGATTATTTATGATGTCTACCACCAATATCAAAGGACTTTACAGATACCAATAGTTTAAGCTCCTCAATAAATGGTTAAAATAAATTTATGAAGATATCATTATTAAAATGTGTAGAGTAGAATTTTGAAAAATGTGCTATAACATTTTGATTTTAAATAGTTCCCTCCTTTCAAAAAGTTTAGCATATATTCACTTAATCAATTTTTAAAACATTATTGTGAAGAAATTGTTTACCACTATCTTACACTTGAGGAAACTGAGGCAGGTGACTTGCCAAATTCACCTAATTTTTAAGGCATGGGGCCTGGACTATGTTCTTAAATTTTAAACTACCAACCTGATGATTTAAAAAAAAACTACTTACATTGAAAATGTCCACCATATTCTCATGGCATGAAAGAAAGGAAAATATTTTATACTCCATTGTAGAAACAGAAATATATTTACAAAGTAAGAATAGTACTGAGTACTTAGTACAAATATAGAATTACTTTATAATCCATGTTGACTTGATTACTTTTCCCTATTATAATCTCACTGTTTTCTGTTCCAGCTTTTTTATTTTTTGATGACTATTTTACTTCTAGAAAATTTTAGACCGTTCCCTTTGCAGTTCATTTCCAAACATAAATGAGCACCTATTTCAATGACTCTAAACATATTTTTAGTTTTTAGATCTTTGAGAATTCGATAAAATGTATAAACCTCTTCCTCAAAATGGTCACATACAGAAACATTTGCATGAAGTTTTACGGGGGTTTGCTGAGCACTCCTTTCTTAAAGTCATTCATGTACCCGATTATGAACCCTGATATTCTGTGTCAGTCATTGATTATCTCTATTTTCATGACAACCCTATATGAAAGGTTCTGTTATCCTCATAATACAGCAGAGGAAACTGGGCTATATCAACTAGTATATCTGGGACCTGAATCAATGTATCTTATTTTCCCTAGATCTTTTCGTTTACAAACTTTTACTTATAAAAAAGCCCTCCAAACTCACCCACCTAAACCTCATCTTACATTGGGTTTTAATCCATCCAATCAGCTTCCTCCACATGCCAAATTCTTAAACCATTTTTCCACTCATCTGAGAAAAATCAAGTGTAGGAAAGCTGCCACACTCCTCAGGTGGTTTCCAGAATTATTTTTAAAATAGTTATCCTCTTGCTATGTGGTCTCTGGAGGTAGCTTCCTAAAATCCAGCCTACTTTCTAGGGTCACTGGAAGCTATTTTTAAAAGTTCACTGTTGAGGAATGGTTCCTTTGTACATAGCTTCTCTTTGTGTGACGGTAAATAGGGATGTAGCTGGGCAAGGCTAAGTTCTCAGCCTCCTTCTTCTGGCCTACTTGCCTCCTGGGTGACAATGTAACCTTATTTCTAAAACCATTCCTGTGCCTCTCATTCTCTTTATTAAACAAAAAGTGAAATATATAATAGACAAAATTTTGGAATAACTGGTTACACGTATCTGAAACCCAGGCAGGTGAAAACACTATGTCAACCAGGCAGTTACTTTTTAAAGATTTTTATGTCTAAATGTGAAAAAGAAATTTTACCTTCTTGCATTTCTGTGCATCAGGAGCCAGATGGACATTTTTATTGTTGTTTGTATGTTTGTTTGATTGACTGATTATTGGAAAAGGGTGAATGAGTTAAAGTTCCATTAGATAAATTAAACATGGACAGATTCATGTTTTGTGGATTCTAAAACATAAACAATTTGGGGGAATTCTTTTTAAGAAAAATATGAAATTATGTATATAAAATTAGGTTAAAAAGTTACTTAGAATGAAAACTCATATCAAAACACAACTATATCAATGAAAATATAGATGTTACAAAATCTAGAAAAATAACATATTAATTTTTATTAGGTAACATGCCTCTGGTCCAGCACCTCATAACTACTGAGTCAGCACAATAGGAGTTAGGAATATTCTAGAAGCTAGGCCTATACTTGGATGGCCAGCAATATCTATAGAAATGACAGAAAAATATGTAAACATATACCCCACAAAACCTGAATGACATGTATCTAGAATTCAACTTCCCCTTAGCTCAATGCCCCCCACCCTCCAACACCACCTAAGTTCAAGAGCAGTGCAACCAAGGAGGAAGTCTGAGTTTGAGTCAGTCATCTTAAACAACTGCAAATTTTGCAGAAAATGTTAAATGAGAGATCCAGGAAAACTGCTAAACTTTTCTTCATTATACCTAGTAGGAGTTGTTATCTTCCTTTGAGACCAACATACAGTGTTTGCCTTTGGGCTGAATACGGAAAGACTCCTGTTAGATAAAACCCATCCCTTCCTCCACTGCCTCTAATCTGAACCCCACTTATAGGATCCTCTAGCTTTGTCTCTGGATAACCATATGCTCCATACATTTAGTGTTTTCTGCTTTGTGTTTAGGAACTACAAAAGTAAAGAGTTTTAGGAAAAAGACTGAGATAGACCATCTATTTTCCCCCCTTCTTCTTCAATAAGGAATTCTGCTAAAATAAGTTTATAATTCAGATCCCTAGACTTCTAAACTAGTGGTTTAAATGTTTCACACTGCTATCCTCACATTTATGATTCTAGACTATATCTTTTCAATACTATTCCAACTGCTAAGTTTAAAGTTTCTGCCTTGATTACTCTTAGAGTATTGATAACTCCTAACATCTTGATTTTCTTCACATTCACCAATTCATCTACACAAACTTCAACTTTCAAAGCAGCTTTTGTCCTATATAAAGTTTTCCCCAAAAGCCAACTTTTCATTAATTCACACTTTATGGCAACCTTGTCCCTCAACTAGGTTGAGCCACTTCAGGGCAGACTCTCTTGTTCACATTTAAATGCAACCACTAAACGTTTGCTTAGAAAACTAATACACATAAAGAAGGGTACATATCACTAAAATATACATTTAGTTTATAGAGGTATGACTATCAATGAGAACACTTGGAACTTTGCCTTGCTTTTTTAAATTGTTACCAAAGTAGTAGCAGTTGTAGATGTTGATGTTTAAATTTTCAGATAACCTCAAAAGATTAGTCAGTAGAACTTTCAACTCTTGTAATCTAGGATGAAAACACCCAGCTCACTCTACCTTAAAACATAAAAACCCATGGTGAACCTGTTTGGGCTCCATTATGGACAGATTTCTACCACTCACCCTCTGAATCCACTGCTCCAAGGGTGCTGTCCTCTCCAGGGTCTTCATTCTCTACCTCTCTGATGAGAAAAATTGAACTGTGGAAAATCCTAGCATTTCCATTTACCACTGGGCGCCAGAGGAGATTGCGGGAGATCTTTGCTTTTATTTTACTCGGTTCTTAGGCTTTTATTTCCTTTGCTCAAGGGTGCCAGAAAATATGAGAAACCCATCTAGACTCTTAAAAATATGCTGAGGTAGATTTAAGAGAAGTACCATAAAGCAATGGTATTTTGGCTCTACCTAGCAGGAGCAAATTTCTGAGTTTTCAGGAATTGGTAAAGGCTCTGGTTCTCATATATTTTGATTTCAGGACTAATGATCAATTTTTTATTGCAGCAGTATAGTAGTAGGCCAAATCTACTACTTGCATTATTTCAAAGCAAAAGATAGTTTCACGTCGCAAATTCTAGAAACAATCTTAAAATAAAGATCATTTCAATTTTATCAGTTTAGCTTCATGAAACTAAATTGTCTTGTTCTCCTTATCTTGCTAGAGAAAAGAACAAATACTCCATTACATTCCGAACCTAGGAGCTCAGTTCTAACTTACTTGGCATTCCTGGAGTCTAGTATTTTTATAACTTTAATAATCCATAAACTTTATATGTATTTTTAAAATGAACTTTTAGAAGTTTTAGATTTACAAAAAAATTGGTGTTCACACAGAAAGCTCTCTATATCCCACACCCAGTTGCTACAATTATCACAGCCAATGAGCCAATACTGATACATTATTACTTAAGTCTATACTTTGTTCAGATTTCCTTAGTTTTTTCCTAATGTCCTTTTTCTCTTCCAGGATCTCA
The DNA here is from genome assembly GCA_028627145.1 of Eidolon dupreanum. Lineage (NCBI taxonomy): Eukaryota > Metazoa > Chordata > Mammalia > Chiroptera > Pteropodidae > Eidolon > Eidolon dupreanum. The sequence continues at coordinate 55,117,717 of CM053501.1, read as the reverse complement.
TCTAGGATACCACATTACATTTAGTCATTATGTCTTCTTAGTCTCCTCTAGGCTCTAACAGTTTCTTGGAATTCCCCTTTTTTGATATTTTTAAAAGTTCTAAGAAGTACTGGCCAGGTATTTTGTAAGATGTCTCTCAATGCAATTTTTCTGATGTTTTTCTCCTGATTAGAAAGTTATGAGTTTTTGAGATGAAGACCACTGAGGTAAAGTGCCATTCTCACCTCATTTTATTAACGTAACTGTTACTAGACTGAGGTGTTTTGTCAGGTTTCTACACTGTAAGTTTAGCTATTTTTTCCTTTCTATATAGTATTCTTTGTAAAGAACTCACTGTGCATGTAGTAGTATGCTGAATAGTATTCTGTCGTACACATATACCAGCACACTTGTCTATTCTACTACTGATGGACACTTGGGCTGTTTCCAGTCTGGGGTTATTATGAATAAAGCTGTGATAAATATTCTTAACAGGTCTTTTTGTGAATGTGTTTTCATTTCACTTGGGTAAACACTTAAGTATAGAATTGCTGGGTTGTAAAGTACATTTTTAGTTTTATAAGAAACTACTAGAACTTTTTATAAAGTGGCTGTATCATTTCCAATGAGGCTGTACCACAACATATCAGAGTTCCAGTTGCCTCATATCTTGTCAACATTTTAAAGTCGAGTTTTTAAACAGCCATTCTGATGGGTTTATAGTAGTTCATTGTGATTTTAATAAGCATTTCTCTGATGATAAATAAGGCCAAGTGACATAATTTTAAAAATAAATGAATGGAAGCCCATCTCTGAACAGACTCTTGGTGGGGAACGAAAAGTCTCTAGAAATAAATTAAAACCTGGAAAAGCTGAGGGACCTTCCATTTCCAGCCAAGATGAAGTTAATAGGGACCACATACACTCTTCTGCCTTACAGAACTTAAAAACTGAACAACATGCATAAAACAAGTTTTCAGATATTGAACAGGCAGCACAGGACAGAGATCCCTAAAAGAAGGAAAAGTATGAGGGAAACTCTGACTATCCTAGTCAATGAAGTATCCAAGCTGTAGCACAGGGAAGAACTGAAACTGAGCCCAGTCGTTTCCCTGGACTGAGAATCTCATGAGGAGAGAAGAGTATCAGGAAGGAGAGCTGCAGAGAGCTTTAGAGACTGACAGAGAGGGTTCCTCCACATCTTCAGCTGAATTTTGACCAACAGATGCATCTGAGATTACCTAATGTTGGGGAACGAACCACCAGAAAGGAACAAGAAGAATAATCCTTGGGTCTTAAACAGAAGAAAAATAGTTCCCATTTCCACAAGACAAAGTGAAAAAACTTTAGAACACATGGGACATGGCAGAGTACTCAGAAGGATATTTGTTCAGTAGTGGGTAAAAATTAGCACCCAATTAAAGGCTGCTATGTCTTCAAAGCAAACCTCAAAAGAATCAAAACTGTCTCTTAGGTTTCCTAGTAACTTAACTGCATTCTAGAACACTCAGGGATATTTAAAAACTACAAAAATATCCAGTACCCCAGGCAAAAATTCAATGCCTAGCATCCATTCAAAGATTTTCAGGAATGCAAAAAAGCAGGAAAATATGACTAACAATGAGAAGAAAAACCAATCAACAGACAGTTCCAAAATGACACAGAAGATAAAATAGACAAGGACAATGTATCAGCTATTATATTTTGTATGTTCAAGAAAGTAAATGTTAAAGGAAGCATGTTAAAGGAAGACGTGGAGGAAATAAAAAAAGACCCAAATTGGAGTTTTAGAGATTGAAAAATTAAAGGTCTGAGATGAAAAATACATTGTATAAATTGAACACCAGATAGACAATGCACAAAAAAATTAGTGAACTTCAAGACACAGCAATAAAAACTATCCGAAATGAAACATGAATAGGAAAAAAAATAGAGTGTCAATGAGTTGTGGGACAAATTTAATAACAACAAAAATTTTTTTATTGCTTTACAAGCCAGCAACAAACACAGATGATTACAAACATGGTACCTCTAAATCCTCCAATGGAGTGACAAGAAAACATTCTTCTCCTTAAAAACTAAAACTGAAATTCACTACTTCTGCCAAGAATTTTAATATTCTCAAGCAGAACCAATACTTAAAGAGGTAAAGACAACTATTAACAAATTTAATGCATATGTCTGATGGTGTAATTAGAAAGCCTTTTATGCTTAATCCAGGTAGTATTATTACTTAACATTTTATTAACCATCTTAACTTTTAAGAATCTAACACTCTCTTCTAACACATTCTTTTGCAGAAAGAGCTGTCAAAAAATTATTGTAAAAATCAACAAATGCATTGACACTGCATTTCTACTTTCCTCAGGATGAAAAAATTAGTAACTCAACCTGAGATAAAAACCCAAGGTCTAGGAACCTCGATGAACTCAGTACAGGAATAATAGAAAACTATAACAAAGATCACTGTATTAAAATTGCTGGAGGTTCAGTACCTACACTTTTTGGTCAACTGTGAATTGTCTATTTAAATTTTTTGCTCATTCTTTAATTTTTTTTTTTTTTTTGGTAGTTCTTTATTTATTCTGAACAGGCCCTTTGTCTCATGTTCGCAAATATTTTATCTCAAGCTATGATGTCTTATTTTAACAAGTTTTTTGATGAGAAGTTTTTAATTTCGGAAATCTTTTATCATCAAAATAAATTTTATGGTTATATGTATTCTAAGAAACTTTTGTCAACCCCTAAAGTTATCAAATATTATGACTTCTAAAAACTTTATGGTTTTAGGCTTTTATAATAAGGTATATGGTCTCCCTTGAATTAATTTTTGTATGTAGTATAATGTAGGGATTGAGGCTCATTTATTAAAATGTAGATATCCAATTATTCTAGTGTGAATAGTTGAAATGACTCTGCTTATCATGTTGTTGCAACATCGCTTTTAAAGTTTTACTAGTAAATTAAGACAATTTTTAATAAGCAACATTTTTAAATAAATTTTTTTGGTTTATTCCTATAGTTCATTTCTTTTTCATAATGATATTTGGTTTCAAAAGATTAGTCAGTTGACAAATTATCAACATTAGACATCAGCCACTTATCCAAAACAGGTATGTGTGTACCACCTACTATAAAAGAAATTTAAATATGTAGAAAAAAATTACATTTCATGCTCTAAGAAACTGCTAAATAGAAATGAAAAAATAAGTATGTACACAGACATTATTACAGTAATTCCTATGTCTTATCATTGCTACTTATTTAAAGTAATTCTACTAACATGGTTTCATTTGTTTAGCCTTCTGGAATTTTCTATTCATAGGTATATAAATTGTTACACTGTAGAATTACAGAAAGAAAAATGCGTTCCAAATAAAATAGATGTTAAAGGTAATTTTTGTAGAGCATTATTTTTAAAAATATATCTACCTCGTTTTTAATATTTTAGTAATGGGTACTTAATATACTTAAACTGTGTTATACATTTAAAATTTTGACATTATTAATCCAAATTTGTCATCAGCCATGTTACCTTTTGGTGATTACCTTTGTGTAACATTATCTGACAGATTAAAGAGCAGTAAGAAAAATTTGTCTGCCAGTAGACACCTCATATTGCTTTAGGTCTTAACAACCCTTCTGAAACCCTTTGAGTCTTTAAAGTTTCTACTGAAACAAAATGTAAACATGTCCAAAGTAAAAAGCACTTGACAAAGAAATTATAAAAGTGGACTTGTGAGATTATATTTGTTATATGTTTTACTGATTATTAGCAAAAAAAAACAGCACTTAATTCAAGCTGTAATCCTTCCTTTATATGCCAACTCAATTGGGGATTATGTAATATTGTCTATCTTTTAAAAAGTTCCTTTGGTGACCTCCCAATTAGCAAATCCAAGCAATCAGGGTGTTTTGTCAACTAATGAACTAATGATATAATTAAGAAAAAAAAAATTACCATGGTCCTCATTTCCTTCAATTTATTCCTCAGAAATCACCTTCTCAGTGAGGCTTTCCCTGGATGCTCTATTTAAAATTTTAACTCTATCTCTACAATGCAACTTCATATTCCCTCTTCCCTGATTCTCCTCACTTTCCACTCATTAGCTCTTATCACTATCTAACACATCCTATATTTGACTCATTCATCTTTGTTTAGTATCTGTATTCCCCCAATAGACTCTAAGCTCCTAGAGGGCAGGGATTCTGATGTTTTGTTTACTGCCATCTCTAGGTCATTCTCTGGAACCTTCTAAGCATGCAAATATTTACTGTATAAATAATGAATTGAGTACAAACCAAAATATTCCTACAGAAAACACTTTTTATGAGGTCATTTTTGATTAACAATGAGTGGATGACATCTAACATGACCTATATCCATTCCTGAAGCCAGAAAAATTCATTTTTCTCAAGCTAACACAATGAGAAATTGATAGCAGATTTAGAACTATATGGCCATATATTTAATGTAAACTATTTTGCATATGATAAAACTGAGGTCAACAATGACAATTCAGTTGTATTTAGTAAACAGTGAATACCTAGTGAATCCAAAAAAACAGCTAATAGGCAGAAATGGGGTGAGAAAAGATGTTTCTTTATTTTCAAATTAACATTCTGTCCACAAAATTATGCTACTTCATTTAAAACAATGAATAATCTTTTGCCAAATGGGAAAAAGGAGAGGAGTAACCATGTATAGGGAGTTATAAAGAAAACAACCAAATAAAAGAACAAAAAATAAAACAGAAAAATACAAACTCACTGACATTTAAGATATAAGTTCATCTAATGAACAGTTTGTAGCTCTAGGAGTCCCTTAGTAACAAATGACAAGCATATGCACAGGTTATATCTGGTTTTTTCTTTTTTTCTTATAAAGAAAACAAAAATACTTGTAAATATTTACCACTTTAAAGAAGGGAAAGACTGACAACCTTCTGGCCATCCTTATTGTCCCTGTCAGAGTATTCATGGCATATAATCAGCACTGCCATAAACCCAAGGTATAGATATAATGAGATGAGTGGGAGCTAAAAGATGAGATTGTATGACTATCTGAGACACTGGGTTCAAGCTTTAGGGTCATAAGTGTTTATATATGATTCTTTAAGCCACCTAAATCTCTGTGAAGACACAAGATGATCCACATTCAAAAATTACTTACCTTTATTTTGCTGAATAGAGCCATATACCATGATAGACCATTTTTAATAATGAGATGGCTCAGAAAGTATGTATGAATTCAGAGAATGTTGAGACCCCATGCTTTGCAGTACTGAGAATTTAATCTTTCATTTGAAAGAATAAAATCTATCCAGTGAAGTTCCAATTATAGATTTCATAATGAATTCTACTTATTGCTTCCTGGATCTATCAATTCCATTAATGGATGAATATCTCTTCTGAATCATAACTCAAGAAGAAATGTCACTATTTTATCAATGATATTTATATCAGAAACAATAAGACAATGAGCCCATTCTACCTGGATGTATTGGTCATTTATACACAGCAACTGGAATTCTGGGGAAAATACCAAAGATAATCAACGTGAATACGGATATTAAGATAAAATTATACACTTTTCATTTCAGACAAACTAAACCAATGGGGGTAGGAGGGAGAATAGAGCTTTGAGTTTTATAGTGCTATGGGCAGGGAGGGGGAGAAAAAATGAATAAATTATCAAACAAAATTCCACAAATCGTATAAAGTAAGATAAGTGTTCCTAGTTAATTTGGCAAAAATATATAATAAAAGTAACTGACATTGAAGCATGTTGACTAATATAAATAATAAAAGCATTTTACTGATATAACTTAGGCTATTAAAATATTATTTAGAATCATTTTGCAATACATACACATATCAAATTATGTTGTATAGTTAAAACATACAATGCTGTATGTCAATTATATCTTAATTTTAAAATAGTATTTGGTTTACATAGAGTACTAATCCTTTTGCACTTAGAGAACATAATTCTTGGCACAAAGGTAAGATGCAGTAATAAGCCAGTTAGTAGTTATAGCCTTCATTCTCTTCAAATTTGCTTTGAAAAGATAAAAAAAATAAAAAAATAAAAAAAAAAAAAAAGAATAAGAAACCAACCCAGTACTTAAATTAATGTGCAGCTTGTGTAAGTTCAGTATACTCAGGAAAATTTCAAGTTTAAAAAGAATGAATCAATAGTATTTTAGAAATACATGTTATTTCATCCATCAAATAATAAAGTCTATGTCTCTTTCCCCCACATAAACCCACTGTATAATCTTTGAAACTCAAAATAGCTTTAATGTAATTTTTAAAATGCAGTTCTTTAATAAGAATAATTATAAATACCAGGTGAGATTCTTTTCAAGTCCAACATGTGAGAACTTTCACATATAAAATAAGTATCATACTTTGCTGTAATCTTGTTATAAGATCCTTATTTTAATGATGCTGATTATCTCAAGGTATACTTGGAATGCTTCTTTTGGATATACTCATGAAGTATCATTAGGCTACACTCACAATTCATTTCAACCAGACAGTGTTATCCAACTTAAGCACTTCTTATTCAGACTTAAAATATCAGCTATTCCTAAAATATATAATCTACATTAAAAGATAGGAATTTGCTGCACTGAGATGATTCAAATGAAAGTGAACCACAACCCTTGAAAGTAATTCTAAAAGTTGTTTCACAGCTGCTTTCAATAGTAATGAAAGCACTGAAACATAATATGCAGTTTCTAAATACAGTTATATGGAAGAGTATTATTTATAAACTACAATTTGTTAAAAAAAAAAACCTGTTCATCTCATATTCATAATCTATAACTCTAACCCTTCATTTTAGGTTTAGATGTAAAAAGCATGAAGAATAATATTACTATTTTTTAAAATTTCATTTAAAAATTTTAATCAAATTATCTCAATTTCTGTACTATAAAGTAAACATTTAATAGTTCAAATTCTAGACACTACAAATGTAATACAAGTTCTAATTAATACAGATTTAAGTGATACCTGTAGGCTTGTTGAGAGTGGGAAAGATTCTAATTTTTGAAAATGACAGAAAAACATTTTTTATTTGAGTGAAATCAACTATTTATAAAATATAACTGCTGTCACATAGGCAACACAAATAAATTGCTTGCTCTAATGAACTTTCAAAAATGCATTTTAATCTCATTCCAAAAAGAAAATTTCTAGATACAAATACATCTCATTCAATCATGTTTTAACATACATACATTCAGCAACTTAAAATATTATAAGAATTCAATATTTTCATTTTTTATAATCTCAATATATTATATATTTAATATATAATATATAATATATACAATACATAAAGGTAGTCAGCAGGAGTAAAAGTGACTTTTTAAAAGTCTGATCAATATGGATAAATATTTTTAGATTATTAAAAAGAACTATTTAGAATCATAAAATATGGGAGGCCCAAACCTAACAGCAAGATTTCAAATGTTCATATAGTCAATCATTTTGAAAGATTCCCTCAAGATGAATTAAATACATTTAAAAACAATACTCTTGTTACTCTCAAGCAACAGTACTTACAGATATTAAGCATGTACATTTATTAAATTTAAAATTACTATGCAGCTTTCTTTACTGTAATATACAGTAGCTATTGTTTCATTTCTGTTGGATTTGTTGTTATTGCTTGAAGAGTGATTAACACATTACCAACAGAAGCAACTTTAGCTCCTTTCCCCCTTCTAAAACATGGCTCAGTTTGAAGACTGTTGTATAGGCAGCCATATGAATATTAACAGTACCTTAATACCACTAAGGGAAATTGAACAATAACTAGAGTTATTTGAAAAGTTTCAAAGACAGCTGGAGGTTTCTGTAAACCAAGGTAATCGGAAGTATTACCCTTGTAGATAGTCCTCTCATATCAGTTAATTCAAGGAGCTAAAATCCCAATGCCACAGTATAGCACTTAACAATCGATTCTGTAATTTTACATGTTATACCATTAATTCACCCTGAGAATATAGAGGAAGCATCTCAAACAGGATATTCTGATATGTTTTTTTTTTCTTTATATTTGCTTTCTTCTGGTTTTTGTCAGCTCTTCAAGGGCACAAATACTCGAATCCAAAGTGTGACTTGGATATCCTTTTTTGTAACTTAGATTCATGCCACAGTGAGATACTGGTGATAGAAAAGCCCAAAAAGGCTTGTAGAAAAGAGACAAGCGGCAATCCACCAGGTCAGAAAAGATAAAAGTCCTCGAAAAAGCAGAGGAGTGAAAATGTTTTTTAAGCTGCTCAGTGCCACTGTTATTTGTGTAACAGTTACCTTCATCTTCCCATCAGCAGAGTTAGGTAAGTCAGAGTAAATAGAATTGGAAGGTAGACTAGTATCCACTGGCAAGGTAGAGAAAGATTCTGGATAAATGCCCCAGGAATGATTACCTGAAAAATTCAAGACACAAATAAGACTTGAAGGTTAACTAGTTCCAAAGCTTTTCATTTAAAAAAAAGTTAAATTCTTTAACTTATATTCAAAATTAAGAATAAGAAATTTAGCGTTTGTTAAAAAATAAAGTAAAATAATAATCTTTCTACATACTTGTTAAAGCACTTAATTTGACCAGGCTATAATCTGGCTTTATTAGTAAAAGCACACATAAAAGCTACAAGTCTAATTTACTTTTAATAACTGCCAGATTTTAATAAAATCTGGTAAAATAAAAACAATTTTTTCCTTGTATAATGCATGAATCAACTACTTCTACTGGAGTGACAAAGACAGACTCAATAACTTCTTAGAATTCTTTTCTCTTCTAGAATAACAGAATAAATTTCTTCCTCAGAAACTAACTATGATTTCAATGTGAGAGACTATTAATAGCTTCCAGAAAATTTTTCATCATATACTTTCCAATACTGGATAGGATATGAGTCACATAATATACAACTGAGCTACTCTTTTATGTTCCATAGATTCCTAAAGGACATTTACATTTATCATCAGCTCTATGATACTTACTAAACCCATCCAAAGAATACTTTTAGGTCCTTTAGCTTCTTAAACCCTCACATTGGCACCAAGGGAAATGATCAATACCATAAATGATAGTTCTTGAATAACACCACACAGGGTCTTGATAGCTTAGTGAACATGCTTATAGGAGAGCTTTGTTGCTCCATGGAGAAATCTTTACTCTTTCATTATAAATTATCACCAGAGGATTCTATAATTCATATAAGTTTACAAGTATCTTGTAATAATTTAAATGTTAAACACTAACAAAATCTTAAATCTCTTTACAACATGAAATGGCTAAGATCAACAGTGCTCACTCAAGTTATTCAATAAATTTGGAAATTAATCTCTAGTAAATAATTCTTATAAGTAAAACATAACAATAGGAATCAATTTTTACAGCTAAAAGTTTCCCATGTTTCTTTTTAAAACTTTTATGAAGAGAAACAATTTTAAGAGGCATATTTCTTTGTAGGTAACAAAAAGCATTATTAATTATTAAGAAAATAAAACCTACCTAGTGTTTTTAAAAGCAGAGTTGTATGAAGAAGCATTACCAGAGGTGCCACATACTGCAGTGCAATGACACAAAGGTAATAAAAGACTCGAGCCACCTGCAACCAACAACATTCTTAAGTGTCTAATATGGCTGACATGTTATGAGTGATTTAAACTTTCATATAATTATCAAACTTAATTTCTTAAGAGACAAGTAATCCTTTCCTGCTCAGGAAGCTAAATGGTAATAAGTTTGCATTTCATTATAAATGTTCCTTAATTGACTTCAGAAAGGCTCAGTTTGAAGATAAGTTTTTTAAAATGTGAAAATATTAAAATAGATACCTTAAAAATAATTAAGTGATTAATATAAATTGAACAAAATAACCACTAAAATTCAAATGATATATATTCACTTATATTTCAAATATAAAACAAAATGCTAAAATCTCTAAAAAGACATACTTAAAACATCAAACTAAATAACAATAACTGGCAGAGTCATATAATGGCATAAACCCCTCATAAATAAAAACATTGAATTATCATCCCATATGAATATATTTACTGAGGTCAAATTATAGAGTATGAAAATATACAAAAGGAAAAACAGAAAAGTTGTTTGAATCTTGATCAACACTCCTGACTTATAAATGTATGAGTCAAAAACAGGAACCAACTCCAATTCTCTAAAAAAAAAAACGTGATCAAGTTATAGGTCAAGTCCATTATAATGTTAAATATTTAACTTAATTCCTAACAATTTACAACTGAGTTACTCCTCTATGTTCCATAGATTCCTAAAGGATATTTACATCAATCATCAGCTCTGTGGTACCTACTAAGCCCACCCAAATAATACTTTTAGTTCTTCTAGCTTCTTAAACTCCATTATATTTAACTTAATCCCCATTTAGTTAAATATTTACATTTCAAATTCAATACTTAGAATAATGTTAAAAGGAATAAATGTAGTCACTGAAACTAATATTTCTTACCCTTTAATTCATAACGGCTAAACAATATGTTGTTAATGTTTTTCAAATCAATTAGGGAGTCCCATTTTAGTAACAGCAGACATACCACAGCTTTGGACCACCCAACTGCATGATACTTAAAACACTTATGGCAGGGAGAGGAACTGAGACCCTATTTTCTTCACTTAGCACCAAAGTCAGATCAAGGTCTCTTTGGTTTCTGTCTGTTTAAAATTATCCTATTTATTTACACTAAGAATACTATGAAATAATATGACTATTAATGAAAACCAAATTTTTTTCTAATAACACACAGAATTTGCTATTTTTCATTTGAACTAGTTTAAAACTTACCATTTTCTGTAGCTCAACTGTACTTATTCTTCCTGCTTCTTTCTTCATCTGATCCACACATTTCTGGGCTAAGTTTAAATAAGCTTGCAGGTGACTACGCATCATGGCCAATCTCAAAGCACACAACAGGATTATTATCCAGAGTCGCAGAGTATCGAATGTAGCTTCTGTCATTCTACAGAGCAAAAAAGTTGACATGGTGCTCTCAAAGACCAAAATATTCTAACATGCTAGTTATATGTGTTAATGTTCACCATATAAGATATAGGAAACCTGTACTTGGCTATAATTGGAGATGTAAAGCAAAAGTATCCCACCATAACAGACTTAACGATATAATACTTTCACTTGCATAACAGAACCAGATAAATAAATGTATCATGACAGTAAAGTAGTAACAGATATCTAGAAGAAAAAAGTAGAGCAGTACTTGAGATCCTTTATTTTCATTTACCCTTTTCCATGGGGGAAAAAAAAATGGCTGTGGAATGAAGAGATGTGGTGCTCTTAAACTGGAAATTAGAAGAAACAGAGACTGCCTGTGGAACTCTCTAGTCAATGACCCATCTATTACTGGCTAGAGTTTTGACTGATTATATAGATATTTGCATAGGCTCTTTCAATCTGCTGAGTTCCTGATTGAGACCACTGGAAAAAATCAAAATTCTGATATATTATGAAGAAAGTAGAGGCCTCAGATTTCTCTCCAACAAGTCACTTAACCTGCTCTGTGCTGAAGCTGGCTCAATTTCTGAGCAATCACTCAAGGCTAAGGCAAGGACATCACATGAAAGGTATCCTTAGAACATTTTTTTTTCCAGAAACTAGACTACTGGTGAGGGCTCCTTAAAGGACTTTAGAAAGAAGAAAATTTCTGATGTCCTTTTGGGGTTTAATGTTTTTAAAGGACCATAGTTTCTGCTTTGATAAAGAGTCACATCGTGAGTAATTTGAAAGTAATGACTAGACCATGCTTGGCATCTAGTCTATTTTCGAGCACATACCAGGTACTTAATATATGACTGTTGAAATGTGTGGAGTGATCTGCCAGAATAGGAAGACAAGGGTCTCCCTCAAATTCCTAAGACCTTGAGGGTAAAATGTATGCCTATAAAGAAAAACAAATGGGAAAAGATAAAACACCTTATAACACTCCTCCTCCAAACAGTTTCATTATCACCCCTTCCTTCTGTCCAGTTTTAAGTACCAAGGAAAGGAACTAAAACTACAATATAGAAGTTGCCTGGGGAAATAAAGTTGAACATTATAGGAAACAGAAAAGGCAGAGAGGAAGATGTGAAAGTGTACACTTTTGTTTGTACTATTTATGAAATGGAGGTTGGAAATGGGGATGGAACAAAGGTTTTATTATGTGTAGGCTCTCTTGGTTTCCTTTTTACAAAATCATGAGTGCACGTGGATATAAAAATTCCGATGGGAAAAAACTGTTGGCTAAGAAAGACAAAGGCATAACTTTTTATCCACACATTTCGACTATACTGAACAACGAGTGTAAGAAGGCAATCACATGAGACAGACAGTACACAAGATGCCAAGGCCATCCACAGCCCTGAAACTTTCCAGGAGGCCTACAGACAACTGTGCTTCCTGAAGTTGTGCAACGAGGAGGCTTGACTAGTAGCATCTTAAAAACAGCTATTCCATTGGCTGTGAGGGTGCTAGATAATAGGAATGGAGGAAATGGAATAAAGCAGTGTATCAAAAAATATTGCTCAATTTTGAGCAGTTCAGGATTTAGAATAATAGTCATTAAACTGTACTTTCTTATTCAGATTATTTAACTAACTTTATAAAGATCTGGAAGTTGATTTGCTGGGATTTTTCAGGAAGAAGCCTGAGCTAGGATAAAATGCATAGGTACAGAACAGGCAGAAACCATTTCTCCAAAGTCCTGAAGCCATTCTAGGTTTCACCATATATGTTTTCCTTTGGTTTTCTTCTTATGAGGTCACGAGTACACATTGACTCTGCCCACATTTTATTCTTTTGATGCTAAATCAGAACACATGGATGTACTGAAATATATTTCTGGGTTGAAACTGCACTATAACTATTTAGTCCATGTTACATATGAAGAATGCCACTTGTTTCCTTCTTCAGCTCATTCTCTTTGATTAGGGCAACATTCTTTCTCAATCTACCACAGAGACTTCAAATTTTAAACAAAAAATAAAAATCACTTAATGTAATAGTCTGACAAAGAATAAGGTGAAGCAGCGACAAGGCTGCAATTGTGTTGGAATTGCTTATGAAACAAGTCAGAAATGGAGGACAAAGGAGACAAAGGTATAGGAAGAGGGTCCTAGGTCTTCATACACAATAAAAATTTTCCTATAATTTAATATACACCCAAGGGAAAGAATTCCTTATCCCCATTTCCTTTAAGCGTAGAAATCTGCACTAATTGCTACTAATCTGCACAAAGTTTAGCAAAGCTGAAAATGAGAAATGAACGTTGGTATAACTACCAAATACTTTGTATATACCAAACCTGACCGAGTAACCTTAGCCAAATTATTTGAGTCTGTTATTTCATCTATAAAATGAGAAGTGTAATCACAAATAGAATTACTATAAGAATAAACACTATAAAAAATGTAAAGTATCAATACCTGATACATAATAATTGATGTATGATGAATACATCATAAATACTGGGTACCTTGTTTTTCTAATTAAACTAAGGCAAATATAAAGTCAGAGAACATACTTATAGGAGCATAAAATCCAAATGCTATGACAAAGCTTCATAGAAGGACTGGGAATGCTTTCAATATCAAAGACATGAGTTAGAAGTTTCTCTGAGATTTTGTCTATAATTCTAAGATCCTTAGGATATACTTTTAAACATTTAGTGAATCTGTCAAGTTAAAATTAACATCAAGGCTTACTTGTGTAGAGAAAAAATATTACAACTTCTATAAATACTTTCCTAGTTCGATAAGACTAACTCAAAAAAAAAAAAAAAAAGTTATGGTTATCACTGATTATATACTCCAAGACAAATTTGTATCAGGATCTAAAAGAAAAATATATGTAAAATTATGTATTTTATACTGTGGAATCAATGATTAGTCAGGTTTTCTATTTAAAATTTGATAAGGCAAAGCAGTGAAAGGAACATTTATTAAACACTTACTTCCAGCTGGTTACATTACATATGTTCTTTCATTTAATTCCAATGATAACTTGGTGAAGTAGATACTATTATCTTCATTTTCCAGATGGGGAAACAGAGGCTCAGCAAAGTTAAATAATTTTCCTCAAGTGACAGTTTTAGTGAGGATCAGAAATGGGGTTTAAACCAGCTCTGTCTGAATTTTTCTATTACTCTAACATAGTTTCACAAAGCTAATGAGTTAACATATAGTTATTAATGCCTTTTAAAAAATTATTTCTATGTTTCCTTACCATTTTCTTTTGTTAAAATATAGTTGCTTAAGGGGAAATATGACCTAATATTAGATAATAATGTTAAGGCATTATTTTTTAATTTTGATAGGTATATAATGTTGTTATATAGGAAAATGTCAGTTTTTTAGAATTGCATACTAAAGTAATTAGGAGTGAAAATGTTATGCCTCTAATTTATTTGAAAAATTACATCCAAATACAAAACAAAAACAGGGTGAAGCAAATATGGGAGATGTTGGTAAATATTATAGGGGCTTCATATGTGACTTTCCATTTATACTTATTTATTCCTCCATAATTTTCACAATTAAAAAATAAAAAAAGCACAAAGTATCTTAAAAATAGGTACAATGACAGTAGAAAAATGTCAAATAACAGCTAACAACTGTTCAATGAGTGAGAGCGCAGAAAAACTTGCAAGTGTATAAGATAATATTAATGCAGGGAAATAATCATTCACATTTATTAATGAAGATCACAGAAGATTAAATGATGACCTGAAGCTTCAATTTTATAACACATCTTTTAGCATTTTTATTAATATTTTAAAAATACAGTGTCCTGATATTCTCCTTGAAAAATTTATATACCCTATATAACATTTTGGAAACAGTTCAGCTTACATAATGAAACAAAAATTAGCCCTCAAATACCCATACTTACAATGGGACACTTTCTTTACCCAATGGGGGGTTCATAATGTAGTCTTTGGTGATTGGTTTTACCCAGAGCAGAACCATAAATAAAGGTGCCAAGAAGTTGATATGAAGTAATGTTCTGAAAGTATGTAAGAAATAAATATAAAAATCCAGAAACAAAATACACTAATAAACTACATAAACTTGGGACTACAAAATGAAAGTAAAAACTTATTTTCAGTTATTCTATATTTAAGGTACTACTGTATCAGTATTTTATATTTTCATTATCACTTAACACTGATTTGAGCCCCTGAAAAACTACTTCTTTATCTTAATTTTTCAGATGAGAACATTTAGATCCAGGAAGGTTAAATGACTCACTCATGGCAATATTACAGGTTAGAGGCAGATCTAGCGCTAAAATTTAAATCTGTTCACTTCCATTCTAGTGTTCTTTAACAATGCCCTGTATCTCCCTGATTTAATATACAAGTACTTAAACAATTCTCTAAGTTTTCACAGTCAATCAATCCAATGGATTCTCAGTATACAGGAGTTATCTTTTGATACTTTTCCTTGTAGCTGAAACGAAATGCCTCATTGTTTATAAAGAAGAGATAGTAATTAGCAAGTTCCATTATCCTAGAAGGTGTATAGCAAGTGGAAACTATTGCAACAACTTATAACTGAGGAACCTTTCGATATATAATGATCATATATATTGTTTTAATTACATTGCTAAAAACATAAGTGGTTCACATACTTTTGTTTCTTCTTGAATATAAACATACTGGAAATTAATTTTCTTACCCTTTACAAACCAAGGAAGTTTACATTACTCCTAACAAGGCAATATACCTACTATAGCAAAAGGTTTTAGGTATGAGCTATAACATCAATGCTAACTCTTGTCCCAAGTTTGTACCCTACAGAGACGTATGACTGGTAGTGATTTTTCTTATTTTAGTAAAAAGACAAATTCTTCAGATTATTTTATTACTATGTACTTTCATTATCAACATGATGAAGGGCTAAACTGGAGGGTTTTAAACATACACCACCCTTACTTAAAATATCATTTCAATGCAAATGATAGTAATCTATGTGAGGAAAACAGGAGGCTGGGTCAAGAAACCATGAACACCTGACAGGGATAGGTGGAACTGTGGTTCTAAGTTCTGGCATTAAAGCAAATACTAGTGCCTGGCCACAGAGGTGAAGAGAATGCTGCTCTTTGTGCCAGTCATGCTACTCCCACAACAGAACGAGCTTGCCCAAACCCTTGTATCAAGGCAGAGTGCTACAACACAATGGGGCTACAGTAAAATAAAATACTGTAAAATACAACAAAATACCATATAATAAAATAAAACTCAAAATCCCCAAGGGGAAAAACCTTAAAATAGCCAAGTTTTATGAAGAGGACACTAAAATGTGGCCCCACTCCACAAACCACCACTAAATGTTTTAAATGTTTTTGTAAAGTAATTCTTTCATCCCATAGGCTGGATAAACCATCGGGTACAGGGAAGAAAGCAGCAGTATTAGTTATGCAGTGTTGCTAGGGAACACTCTAGTATTAAGGAGCAGCCCACAGCGGTTTCAGTAGCTGGTGCAGGGCTCCCCTCCACTCACCCTTTCAGCTTATTTAAATCATAACACTGGGGTTAAAGGACTGAAGTGTGTGTGTAGAGGAGGAGTGAGAAACAGGTTTTGTTTTAAAAGAAGCCATTAGAGAGAAGGATGGTAGGAGGGAGGCAAAATGTAGCCAGGAGCATGCTGAGTAAGAGGAGAAATAGAAGGATGAAGTGTGTACTGGGAGGTGAGAATAAGTAAATACACACATAAAGCATATGTAAAAAAAATGGAGGTAAGGAAAAAATAAGACGGTTAAAATTAAAATAAAAGAAAGGAAAAATGACTTAGGTAAGAGAGATAAGAATGTAAGATTAGAGAATCTGTATCATTAAGGTATGGGGTTTTAAAGAACAGAAATATGACCACTCAGAGACACTTAATGACTATAAATACATGTATCAAAAAGGACTATTCTCAACTTGAGCTTAACTGCAAAACAAAAAGATGAGATGGGAATTTGTGTCTAGATATGAGTTGGAGATATTTTACCAAGGTGTCTACAGCAACAGAAAAAATCTGTGATGACCACAAAGAATACAGTAAAGGGGCTTTGAACTATATGTATATATATTTTATATATATGTATGTATATATATGTGTGTATATATATATTTTTTTCTATTTGAAAACTAAAAATTTAATAGTTAAAAGTAATCTATATTTAATATCGTACGGTATTAACAATCCCCAAATAAAACAATGTATAATTTTAATGAGTCTTACAAATATATCTTCTGTATACAGATTTTACTCTCAAAAAATTTTTTAACTATTTTAAACAAAAATATCAATTTAAATAAATTTATATAAAATTTAAATAAAATATTTTAATTAAGATGTTCTGCTTTAAGGAAATTTATATAGATCCTTAACTTAGTTCAGTGTAGAGATTACAATATCATAAAATTCACCTGAGTTAAAAAGAACTAAAATATTGATTTTTCCATTTTAACAGGTAAAACAATTTTGTAATTGATGTATTTTTTAAACACAGGACTTAAAATTTTAAGTGAATAACAGAAACTTGCTTAGAGTGGAAAGAGAAAGTAGTGTGACATCAAATGATTATTCATTAATTTTCAACACAATAATTTATGATTTCATTACAATAATATACCTTCATTAAGATGGAAAACATATATTTATCTGCATGTGCTTATGTACATTTTCCGCTTACTGTGTAATTTTTTCTGTTGCCATATTCAGGGCATCCAGATGCATTTGAGCCAGCCGTAATCCAGGAAATGTCAAAAAAGCCCCAATGAGTGAACAGAAAATAGCCAGGAAAAATTTGAAAGTAAGTTTTGAAACAGGACTCCTAAAAATAAAATTTTTAAAAAGCTGGTAAATTTTTAGAGTTAACTTTATAGGAATTTCCTTTCTTCTAATCAATTACTGTAAAAACCACAATAACAATAATACAACATAAATGTCTACAAAAAGACTGCTCTTATTTAATTACCTATAATGGATTTTGGTGAACTGTACAGTAAACCAGGCATTCTTTAGCTACATTTGTAACAATCCAACCTACATATTAACATAGAATTTGATACGTGACTCAGATATAAATTTAGTTTTAATCTCTGGTGGCAGAGGAACTAAATTAAATCCAAGCAAGAATTCTATGAAAGATACTAACTATATACAAATGTAAAAATTAAGAGTAAGAATATTTCTAAAAATGACAGTTCTACTTGAAAAAAAAAAAAAAAACTCTTCACTGATTAAAAATAAAGAACCACTTAACAACAACTGCTATTTTACTAAGCATAGAAAAAATTTTAAATTTAAATCATGCTTAATATTAAAAAAACTTACTGAGATTCTAAACCTTGCTTTTCAAGAAACTGCATCGCACTGTCTGAAAAATTTGTAAACCCTGTAGGGGAAAAAAAATTACTCTTATCACAGGAGTAAAATACAGGATCTATCTTTGGAAATAAAATGCTAGAAAACAGAGCATCTTAAATTTTGAAGTGACTAGTTTAGCTCTTTCATGTGCTAATTAGAATGCCATAATGCAATAAAATTTGGTTATTAGCAGGAATAGTCTTTGAAAACACTCCTTTGATATTTGTATATTCCATGAGTGTGCATAAAACTTGCATTAAGATTTGCATTTTTATCTATGTGAGTAAACTTTAGCATTACAGAAATTTAACTGTAAGGAAAATGGAGAGGGAGCAACATTTCTGGAATAAGGTAACAAATAAACATCTAAAACAAAAAAGGAGGATCTTAATAATAAAGGTTAATTATTTAGAACATTGCAGAACATGCACTTCAAACCTAATTTTAAAAACTTATCAGATATAAAACTTACTTAAATATTGAAGTCAAAAATATTAACACTAAAGGAAAACTGATTTTTATAGTTGTGTGAAATTATTACCTGTTTCGAGTCCAAATTCCAGATAATTTTCTGTTACAATCAAGACTGCCATTGCTTTCACGAAGAAAAAAAATCCAAAGGTGACACAGACTGATCTTTCACCACCATCTTTTACTTTAAAATAGTGTGTAGTTAATGAAAATAGAACTTTGCTGCAGAAGGAAAAGTTCAGGAAAAAAACCACAAATAACTTTATGGGAGTTAAACACAACCATCTTCACAGGAATTGAATTCCAATAAAATCTGACTACATTTATTTTCATTCTACAACATGTTAATCTACAAGGTGGCCATTGGAAGAAAGTAAAAAGCTCATGAAAATCTAATGTCTTCCAGGACATAGGACATAAAAATGGAGCAAATCTAAGTGAAGTTTATAATATTTATAATTAATGAAAAATGCACAATACACATTAAATTGTAATTAGGAATGAATGTATTTCTAGTTTTTCTGACTCAAATTTTATTAGAAGGTCATTAAAATAATTTTATAAAATAGGTTTTCAGTGACATGAAAAGTCAAGGTAGAGGTTATATTAGGGAACTATCTTTTGTTGAGCATGTCAGGAAGTTTCTATTTAGAATTAAATACAAATGCACACAAATCAAAAGAATCATCTATAAATCATTCAGTAACTCAAAACTTGAGAATTACTAATAGCCACTGGTAAACTGTGGTATAAAAACTAAGTATCTGGGATCACCATTTCACAGTAAGATTAAACAAAAACCTGTGTAGAGAAAACAAGTTCCAGTTGAGTACTAAAAAACAGTCAAAGGTTTGACATGCTGACTTATTAAAATTATTAAAATATTTTAATTTTATATGAAAACATTAAACATAATTTTAGCCAAACTCCTCGCAAATTGATCAAATCAAGAGCAAATCAGTGGATGATCTAAACTAGAACCCAGATTTTCATTGTATTCACTTGTTCTCTTTGAAAACACAAATCCACCAAACAAAATAGGGTTCTTGGCAAAAACAAATCTAGAAAAGCAACTTTAACAAACTATATAGCAAGCATGAAAAATAATAACAGCTGTCATTTAGTACTTGCCAAGTACCAGGCATTACCAATTAACTCATTTCATTCTCACATTAGCCAGCTCTTATCATTACTTAATGGATTTTAAAAATCTGTGGCACAGAGAAGTTAAGTAACTTGCCCAAGATCACACAGCTAGAATTGAGGCCATTAGAATTTAAATCTAGGCAGTCTGAATTCAGGGTCTGTTCATTTAATAACTTATTATACTATCTCTACAAAACTGTATATAACAGCTAAGTTACATGGCAGTTTAGCAGTCACACATAAAATCTTTTAAAAATAGAGCTGCCATGACAGAAGTAAAGAGTTCAAACATTCTCACAATCAGAAAAATTCTTATTCAGGAATGGTTGGTCAAGGATAAGGACTCTTATCTGTACTCCTTAAAAAAAAGCTGTCCTTTGTCACCCTATTTAAAAGGGGTTAATATTGTTATTACTAATTTTTTATTATTAGGATACTAACTAGGATACTGTATATAAACGTAGAGTCCTGGTTGCTCTAGCTATAGGCACTTACCCTAAGTTAGCCAACTTGAAGGTACTAAAGATAGATGACTTTTTGGCATCATTCAAATGGAACTTAAAAATGGAAATACACCTCTGCAATACTGTAAACTCCATGGTATCAAGGATTCTTGTCTTTTGGTCACTGTAGTGAGAGGACCAGGAAATCCCTGGCACACAGTAGTTACTCAAACAACTGATGAATAAGTTTTGCCATAGAAATGTTTTACACAGTAGTTTAGGTGAGCTGAAATAGTGCTAATTCTATACTTTTATGGTAAATAGACCTTTTGAAGTATGATATCAAAACAAAAGTTTCCTTGGGGTAATATACTCTAAGTAGAAAACAATATACAAAAGGTTTTATAGTCTAAGAGCTGTTTTTTTCATTGGTAATAACAAATACAAATTATTTACCACTCATAGATACAAATTTAAAGGATTTTCTGGGTTTTATAAAGGCTAGGGCTTTTTTTCCCCTAAGGCTTATTATGAATAGTTTCCCCTTTAAAATGTCAATATATATATATATATATAAATAACGCATAGGAATAACTCATCTTTACCAACCTATTCCTGGGGCAACCAGGCCCTAAGAACAGCGTGTGATGGCAAGTATCTTTATTAACTTCCTTTGGTCAAGCACCTCATTTTTCAATATCATCCCTTTCTTGCTTTTCACTGTTCTCATCTATTAATTCCACACTCTAGCTAAATAAGCTCCCTTTCACAAAAATCTCTCTTCTTTTGCTCAAATACTCTGATTCAAGATACTTTCTCAAATTTGTTTTCCTAATTACTTATTAGCAGTAGCACTATGTTCCTGGAAAAAATTATGGTCTTGTATACTACAGACCAAATGAACTTTCATGGGCTAATCTTGGCAGGAGGAGGGGGGGGTCACTTATTTCTCTAAAAAAGGATTATTTTATTTCCAAGCATTTTAGAATACAATCTATATGTAAGTTGGAGGTACTCTCTAAAATCTGCTGTACTAGGAATTGGTTTTGACTTTTTAATATATTCCTCTATAGACTATTATAATGACATTACTGATAATGCTACATTCTATAAAAGTACCTGATGTGCTTCTAAGACAAGACAAAACCAGATAATGAAAAGCTAGATATAACCTCTGAACTTTTTGACAAAAAATACTTCTGCATGTCTTCTATTTGCTATAATTACAGAATATACACTTTAGGATACATATATCTAGAAATACATATATAGAGCTTCAGCATACACCTTCTGAACACATTTACTAGATATGTTACTTTCACTCTTAATGTCTTCTTATATTCATAACTCAAGTTACATATATATACATATATATGTATATATAAAATAGTCAAGTATTTGAACAAATTACTTCTTTAATGTAAGAAATAAGAATAAGAATCAAAAAAATGCCATTAGTTTACAATTATTACCCCCATCAAATATTCACCACCTTAACACAAAATTATCTTGTTCAGTTTAACTCTGCAGTACTCTGGTTACAAAACAATATGGAAATCTGAAACTCTACTGAAGTAAAAAGGCTAATCCACATAATAACAGATGTCAGTTTTTCTATGATATTGAACATTAAGGGAGAGGCTAAATTATTTTTATAACAGGAAAAATAAATCCTCAAAAATATTCTGAACTTTATTGTATAAGTTTTCCCTAAATATATTTGTCAATCATCTTATTTTGCCAAATAATTTCTAAGTCATTTATAAGCAATAAGAGTATACTGCATCACTGCAAAAGCTGGCATGATTTTGTAATATTAACCTTAAGTAGGACTGTTGAATTAATAGGATATCAAGTTCAATTAAAACTATTAATGGGAGTTTTAACAAAGCACATGTAGTTTCCATGTCATTTTAAGATGTAATGTGAATATTTTAAAACTTTTCCACAATTTAATCATTATGTTCAAACTACCACTTTTTCTTTTTTATAAGAATATAATTAATTTCAGAGTTTTTACATTTTTGCCCTCGTGCCCAAGATAAATAATAGTAGTCTATAGCTGCTTTAAAGTAAAAAGACTTTCCAATTTTAAAATAACACAATTTCCAAAGGAAAAAAATTATGAAGACTATGAATCCAGGACAGGATTCTGATAGTACTCAAGTCTCCAGTGGGAGGAGATAAAGGCAGGACCTGCCCCATCATCAGTGCAAATCAATCCCATTAACGGAGGTGAGAATATATTGTTGTTAATGAAGGATTGTAATGACAGGAGCCAGGTGTGTGTAGGCAGAAAAAGAGGTTACAAAGCATTAACCTAAACCATCTTGCATAGTCTAAATTCTTGGAATAGTTTTCAAATTAAAAAGGAAATAAATACATTGTAGTTTAAATATGCATTATGATTTACTTTCTAGTAGTTCAATTAACAAAGAAAAACTACAAAGTTAAGACTATGTTTAAACTTTCTAACTTCTCATATACATGAGTCTATTAAACAATTATTTTTAGAACTATGCAATTTTAAAAAGTATAACCTTATTATTATAGTTATGATTATATGTTGAAGTAATTATTTCAGTAGAAGTTGAAGCCAGGTTAAATGTGAAAAATATGGAAGCAAATAACAAAGAAAAAAATGTTGGATTTTAAATAAGACTACTGAAGCTTTTCCTCATGAAAATAGCAGTTTTTGACATAATGAAGTAGAAAAATCTGAGTACCAAGTTTTCTAAGAAAGTAAGAACAAGTTTACACGTTTTAAAAGAAACTTCATCTAATTTTCAACGTTCAAGATGGAATTTATGAAACACAAAACACTGTTTAAGAGTGGTGATAAGATTATAGAATACAGATGCTCAAACTTTTCCCTCCAGTATATTCTGAATCTCATTTATTTCTTCTCCAAAACTTAAAAGAAACCAAACTGATGGTTCCTTTTACCAGTATCAAAAACAATAGGTCCATCTCTTTCTTGGCATTATAGGGAAGAACTTACATACTGGAAGAGAATAAGGAAAAAAATTAAAAAACAAAATTTAAAACTCCAGGACCACAATTGACCTGCTTTTCAGATCTAGCTATGATCTGTATCACTGCCTGAAGTCCCTAAGCCCTGGTTGGAAAAACACTGCTTCGTTTTTACTGAAATGGATACCAGAATCTATAGAGACAATTTCCAACTCATTCATTTACACTAAAAAGTAAAATAACTTCTCTAGACAAAATTGATATCAAATGACTGAAATGAAATTTCTCAAAGATTAAACCCACTACCAAACTTTATTACCATGTAATTAAATAAATTACAAAGTATGTCAACACTAAAGAAAAAATAAACAAAATTAGATGTAACCTAATTCATGAAGCATAATCTTGCTTATATCATTAATTCTTTCATCTAACATAATCCTATATCACAAACACCTAAAATGTTATAATCTCTGCATCAATTCATACTGAATACTGGATAAATCTTAAAACCAAGTATTTATTGAGTCTCAAGTTAGAACAAAGCCTCTTACAAGTGTAAAATACAATAAATATCCTGGTATGTAATACCATCACCTGGCTATGCCCATATGTTCAAGCTTTCATTCAAAAGTCCCCAAACCGCCACTTAGTTCAGGATGGTATATTTACTATCTCCTAAATGTTACAGCTACACCGTCTTGGGACATAACCTATTTATTATCTGAACTACGCTCTCCCCTTCCCTTTACCTAATAAGACTCATTTCAAGCTCTACATGCTTCATGAAGCCTTCCTTTACCTTTCCAGCCCAGACCATTATCTTTCATTTTTGAACTCACAGCACTCACTATTAAAATATTTACTTGCCAAGTATATCACACTGTAGTGTGACAGAGATGTAAAGAAAGCATTTTCTAGATCTAGACTGCCTGGCTGAATCTTGTGTCCACTCTTACTATGTGATCATTCACATTAAGTTAATTAACCTCTCCATGTCTCTAGTTTCTTCATTTGTAAAATGCAATTAACACGTTTATCACCTCAGAAGGCTGTTCTGAAAATTATAGACTTCTTTGTGGTTCTCAGCAATAACTTAATGTTTTCTATATAACTGAGTAAAATACTGAACTTCTAATACCAAAAAGTTAATATGGGACTATATACAAGGACAAATGGATTACATATGATAAAAATCTAAGTTATTAATTTTACTTGAATATAATTCTTAATTGTTTAAATCTTTTAGCCTTTTCCATAAAAACATAATCTGAGAGGCACAAAGGATGGCAGCTTAAGAAAGAAAAATCCTCACCATAATTGATGAATCAGTGGCATAAGCATTTATTTAAAAATATGAAGATTTTTGAAAACCAGAATAAACAGCTAAAAAGGATCAGAAGTGGCAAGAGGATAGGTTAGGGGACATTTAGTTTTTAATACACCGCTTTTTTAGTACTTTTTGTCTAACATTTTAGAAAATTCAATCTAGATTTCAACAGTATTGATCTACAATGAACCCACCACTCTAGAAAAAAGTACATTACGCCCTGGAATTTAATAGATCTTAAATTACATACAAATTCACAGTGTAAAAGTACATATGTTTGTTTTACTAACCTTTTCGATCTCATGCACTATTATTTCCACATCCTATGAATTAAAATATAATGAATGTTAATGATGATTAATAATAACCACCTCTTAGAAATGTTTCTCATGCTTGTTAAATACTATTACAAAATGTTAAGATTTCAACATAATCTAGTCCGTCACTGGCAAAGATCCGATATTACACCCAGAATAGAACAATTATTTAATTTATTTTATAGAGAAGTAAACAGGCAGCTTTTCTAACTACAGTTATATTCTCCCCACAAAGGGAAAAATTTGAGTATTTTCCAGCAACACCCAGTGCCTAACAATTTGTTCCTGGTCAAGTTGAGTTAAGCAAAGATTTCCTGAACCAATTCAAGTCTATTTTGGGACTCTATTTCGTACAATCATCATCATGTTTCAACTCAAAACTCAACTGTTGTTCTACCAAACTTTTAGAGCAACATGTATTTTTTTCCATTTATATATAAGCCCACATATAAATGTACATGTTAGTAGACTAAACAAAAATCTCCTAAAAAGACAGACTTTTGTTAGCGTAAGAAATATCAGAATATAAATCTGGCTTCCTGAGAGAAAGAACTAACCACACTATGGTATCCTAACCCATTTGGAGTTCCTCACTGACAACTGTAAAAACGTTATTTTGAGATCACTTACAGAGACCTTCTTTCTGTACTAGGTAAGACAGTAATAAAGTTTCTTATTGAGCTACTTATTAAATTTCTCTAATATCTATACAACAAATTGTTTGGAATAAAGAAACACAATCCTTTTATACTCTAATCCCATAAATATGATTATTAACAATTTATTCACATAGAGAAACTATGCCTAAAATACTACAGAGTTTTCAAAATAAAATTTTTCTAAGTTATTTCCTTTACATCCATTCTTTCTTCATAAATTGTCCACGATTTTCAAGCAAATTAGATATTTTCTCCTTTTATACATAAATACAATATGATAATGTAAATCAACATTATACCAAAATAAGCCTTCTATTATTTACAGACATGTGTAACAAAAAACACTTACTAGGTAAAATCATGACATTTAATTTACGACTGAGTGAAAATAATGGTCAAGTACCCTTACCATGGGTAAACCAGTCCCCCTACCTTTATCCTGCTATTATTTTCATGGATAATTCTGTAAATTAAGACTCATAAAGATTATAGTAACAGTCAAACTTCATACGCAAAACTACTGATGCAAATAGTCATTTTCTTTTAATAATTTTTTTCCCTTGCTAATCCCTCAGTCCTAGCTAAATGGACCACCTACTTTAAGTGCTAACTTATTTTGCTTTATATTACAAAATCTCAACCCAATGTTAGGGGTAGGATAAATTTTTTCCTGCTACATGGCTAATTTTTTAAATTTTTTATTTTAATATCAACATTTTTTGCAATTGGAATTTGGCCCTAATTTATAGACACAGATATAAAAATTACAATAAGAAAGAAAAATCATGGATAGGTTGAAAGATTTACTCAGTAAGACATATTTATATATTATTATATTCTATATAGGGAGAACTGATATACTTATCTTCAAGCTTGAGATAAAAGCTTTCAAATGATCAACAGGCTGAAT
This sequence comes from Eidolon dupreanum, assembly GCA_028627145.1. Taxonomy (NCBI): domain Eukaryota; kingdom Metazoa; phylum Chordata; class Mammalia; order Chiroptera; family Pteropodidae; genus Eidolon; species Eidolon dupreanum. Next base: position 55,091,074 of record CM053501.1, on the reverse strand, counting down.
TTTTAGTTCTAAAATGGCAAACATCTCAGACATAGAATAACAAGTTAAATAAAATATACTTATCAAGGCACTAATATGTTCCAACTTAGTCTGTATTTACATTGCTTTAAAAACCTAACTCTTATATTAAAAAATGTCTCCTATACTCTAACATTTAAAAACTATTCAAAGATATTTTATTAATGCTTTGAGAAAAAAATAGAATGAGATCATATTCCAAGAAATATTTTGTTGCCAATACACAAATCTAATGAATAGCATCCTAAGAAATAAACAGGTTTTCTGAAGTTTCTCAAAATTTCACAAAATTTATGAGTAAGTAATTTTAATGCAAATTAAGTTCTTCTACTTTGTTAAAGATTATATTCTTGTTTTTGCTTCCAACTAACAATAAAAAATGTTTTTTTCATTTCAAATGGTTAAACCTTCCACATTTATTTTTCCATAAGAAAAGGCAACCAAAATGTCCAAAATGTATTATGCTGTGCTTTCTCACTGCAAAAGAACCTGAAACTCTACGAAGAACCTGCTACAGTGTCTTATGTACGCTGAAACTAACAATAAAACACATTAATCCTTATGACCCAGTAAGTAGAATCCTTTTAAAAATAATCTGATCTTGTCTTCCAATGATAAAAAAAGAGATAATCTTTAACTGAAATATTTTTTATATTTTCTTCAAGATGAAAGTTTAATTCATATATCTTAGTTAAAAAAAAAAAAAAAAAAAAAAAAAAAAAAAAAAAACAAAGAAACAAAAAACAAACAAAAAAACCCAGAACTTAAAATTCTCTCAGCTATAGACAAAAAATTATTTATGTACATGTGAAACCAACCCCACAAAGTTTATAGCCAGCCAGCCTCAACTACCCAGACTATGGAAGGAAGTAATAGCCAAAGGTTTTTAAAAGCATAAAATACAGACTTTATTTAAAAATAAAAGCAAGCATGCAAGCAAACAACTATTAAGCAACCTCCTGTATTAAAATGAAGCAAAACAACAAAAGGGTACCCTCAAAGAAAAATGACCACTTCCAAGCTTAAACAAAAAAAGTTATACTTAATTATAAATTAATAAACAGAAATATAATCCTATATCCCAAGTTAAGTTCCTTATATAATCCTAGGTTTTTGACCTGAAAGGTGAATAATTTGGCAGCAATAATGTCACAGAAGATGTCCAAAAGTTTACAAAAGGAACAAGCTTGATACATGCTATGTAAAATTTTCAAGACCAAACAAGTACCTCAGCTGATTCAAGAGCTTTGACTCTGTGTCTCTCAATAGGAGACCTGACATATGCAGTTCATTACAAAGTTTAGTGTTTTATTTTTCTTCTTAATCTAAAGCAGAATATTTTTGTAGAGTACAGTATTTAAAATATTTTAAGGAATTTAGAAAAGGTGATTTAAGTTCACTAGTTTGCTGTAGCTGTCTATTTCTAACAGCAAGTACAGCATTTAAATTATAGACTTTAATTTACAAATCTACATATAGAACCGAATATTTAACACAAAAAACCTTAGAATTTATTTCAATTTAAATCATTCACAACTTTTTGTTTTGTATAATATTTGCATATCTGGAGACCAAGGCAAATTAAAATTTTAAAACACAGTCTTAAAAACACACATAATAGGGTTTTGTACCTGAAACCATCCACATTGTAAACTACAAGCGCTATGGAAATGTGACTAATGTTCCAGTCCTTTAACCAAATATAATGGGACTACTGAGAAGCTTTATCACTTTGTAGAATAGCTTTCTTCTCACTCAAATTCACGTAATTGACTCAATATTACTCTGTGATACAGCTTATTCATAAGAACAGGTTTTTTTTAAAAAAATTCATTGTAGAGTATGTTAATTTCTTAAACTTTTACTTCCACCAAAGGATCTGTTGTTTTTCAAGCACCACTTTTACCCCGTTCACCTATCCTTTTCACCTAATGAAAAAAAAATGCTTCATATTATAATATCAGAAGATATCATTTCTCCAATGACTTGAAGATTTCATGGGCCATCATACAAAAAAAAAAAAAAAAAAAGGCAATTACTACTACAACTGCTCCATCCTCACTGTAAGGCTTTCTTTACTCTTTATCGTACTCATACCATTAAATTTGGCATAAATGGAATTGGAACACAAAGGCTTGTTCAAATAGATAAGAGAGTATTACTTTGGGTTTAGGAATAAGATCGGAAGCAGGTGTGATGGCTGAGATGCATGTACAACTCAGTTGAAGCAGAAAGCAGAGCTAATGACATGAGATGGCTGTTTTATGTCCCAGCATTCAAGATTTTAGTGTCACACACTTTAAAAACTCTTTCTCACGTTTTTAAAACTTTCAAGATTGTGTAAAAATTATAATTGTTGTCCTACATAAGTATGTCAAACAAAACTGATAGGGGAAACCACGAAAATAAAATATTTTCTTCCTTACTTTTAAGTGAACTAATTATTTAAGTTATATGTGTCTAATTTGGGGACCACTTTAACAAAGGACATTTCATCAATAACAACTGCAGAGAATTTCTGAACCAACTGATGTATGTGTGACTCTGCAATTAAGTGGAGCTATTGTCCTATGTAATCAATGGAGACATATGTTTGACTAATAAGTAGGCACATACAATAAGAAAATAAAGAGAAGCCAGACAGAGGTCACTGCAGCTATACTCTGTTCATAGGGTATGAAAGGCATACCAGATATGTTACAACTAAGATAAGACTATAAACAGACTCCTCCTTGGCGTTAATCTGGATATCTGGCATTTAATTCTGGTTTCCTGCATGACATTGAAGGCAGTAGGTCATTTTCTCATGTGTACAGGTTCGAAGGAAAATCACGTACCCATAGACATGATTCTACTTTCCTTGTTCCTCTCAACCCCTTTGTAGAGGGTCAAAGTTGGCAGGAAATAGCTAAGATTCTGAAATAAAGTCCGTCAGCACTTTCTGTCTTTTCTGGGATGGAGAGAGAGCCAGCTATAGATTCCTGCAGAGATGCTATTGTTTGGTGCCTTTCACAAGCACACTACTTAAAACTAAGCAGACCCAGTTCAGTGCTAAAGACTGTGTGGGACCTTTGCTCTCTCATTATTAGGCATTACTGAGTGAAATGAAAGATTAAATTTATTCGAATAAACAATAACTGGAGTAGCTATTAAAAAGTACATTTTTCTAATTTTTCTGGTATTAAAGGTTGTCTATACATTAAATAAACTGGGTATTGAGAATGTGAATGTTCATAAATACCATATTTTTTAATGTATGTATAAATCATGAAAAAATGAAGCAAAAAGAAAATTCCACAATGAACAATATTTCAGAGAACATGAAAAAGTACCATGACATATAGTGGCTAGTGCTAATTATCAAGTTAAAACAATTTTAGTGTATTTCATGACTTGATATCTAGAGATAGGTCTTTATTCTGGCTAAATGGAATTTTTCATATATTTAAAACTATAGAATTAAACAGTAATATTTTAAATGCTTGAATTTAACTTGCTCTTGAAATTAGTACAAAAATGGATGCATGGGGATCTTCTCAACTGACACACATGATCATTATTTTTGCCCCATACGATATACACTTTGTGAAGATGTTGACTCTTAAGGCTTTGTTCTGGTTCTTTTGGTCTCAATTATACCTAAATCAATACAAAAGAGTCAGTAGAGAGATAGCACAGTGATGAATGTCAAATCATTATCACTTATAGCTTTAATACCAGTTTAGCAGTCTCTGGACAAATATAAAAGATGTAAGACATGCATTTACTCTCCTAACTCCCAAAATCTAACTCATAAACCATATAGGAAGGAAAGTAAAAACCTTCAAAAATAAAGAATAGGAAAAGAGGTGACAATAGAAAAGAGACGTCAACAAAATTTGGAAAACATTAAGTAGATAGACAAGCAATAACTGATTTAGATTTCAGCTTTCTCTGCTATGCTGGGACTACAAGGGAAGAGACCTAGTTAAGTAGACAATTAATTCATAATATGCACTAGAAGTAAGGAATTTGAGACAACAGATACCCTTGAGGCAGGGTTGCAGAATGGATAAAAACAAAATGAATGACTGAATGTCTGCACTAGTAGTAATTAGACTTCCCAGATCTTCTGTCTTACCTAATCATATAGTTTAGGTGACGGCCTTCCCCAACTCTAGCAGAACCTAGAAGAATTAGTGTTAAACTAGAGAAGATTGGGCTTGGGAGTATCAGGCAAATCTAATGGCGAAAATGAAGAGCTAAAAACAAGGGGGTGGGGGGGTGGGGAGAACAGGACATAAACATGCATTTAAATTAATGCCTGCACACTGAATGCTGAGTCTCTGAGCCTTCTTTCCCAATCAGCTCCCACAACACTGGCTGTTACACTTAATACACCACAGATGAGAAAATGAACAATTCTTCTCTGGAGAAAATGACAGGCTAACAACTTGCAGACACTAATATTTAGAAGTTTCACCATGAATGCTGCCAGGTTTCCACTCACCATTCACGAAAAAGCCCACCAATCAATAAGTTCCAGCCACTTGTACAAAATTTCCATTTTTTTTCATGCTTCCTTCTTGAATATAAACAGATACTCAAAAATCAGAAGACATTTGAGAACCTTTTTCAACGTTAACAGTGATTAAAGCAAAATGGGGGAAAGGGGACTCAAACAATGCAAGTTTCAAATTAAACTTAAAGGATATTAATATCCTTAAAAATAAAAAGATATTATATACACCCATGACACAAGAATGCCATCAAAATGGAACATTAAAAAAAAAAAGTCTTAAAAATTAAAAAATAACAGTTGATACAAAAATTTCAACAAAGTTTAAAAAAAATTAAGAGAAAAATCAAGAATATAGTATAAAATAAATGGGAAAGGGGAGATAAGTTAAAGAATCATTCAAAGAAATCAAACATCTCACTGAGTTTCTAAAAAAGACAAAAAACAGAGAATCGTACCAAAGACACTATAAAACCTGTGAATAAAAATAGATTGAGCACTTCAGCTTACTTTTGGCCTCTCCCGAATCCACACCAAAGTGATGGTAAAGGAATTTAAGTAAATAAATACGATGAATGAAAATAGAGGAAAAGCAGTTAAATTTTAAAAGCTAGAAAGCAGGCAGATAAGTGGTAGATAACTAACAGAATAAGGAAGCTCAATTGGAAAGCCCAGATACAATTTGATTTTATCGCAGAACTCCCAGAAAGAATAAGGAACTGGTCAGATACCACATAATTCTCTACATTGGATAAAAGTGTGAATGTTTGTGTTGGCAGTGATGGGAGGTATTAGGAAAAAGGCACTACTAAAAATAAGTACTTTAAAAAGTAACCAGTTAAAACTCCCCACCTCAAAGAAGTCTGGTGATGTATGCTTTGGAGAGGATATAAAAGATGATCCCTAGCCTATCCAGTGATTCAACAACCTACCTTACCTTGTGCTCAAGGCTTCAATTTAGCCTTTTAGTGCCTCACACTCAAATATGAACAGGCAAATATCACCAGATCTAAAAACAGTCTTTAACATGAAAGACAGCTACCAAACCAAGCAAAATCAACTCAGAGCAAAAAAATATTTGGCAGAAAGGAAATCTTCACAAACTCAGAATCTCAAATAGACACAATATAATGTAATCCAAAAAAGAAAAAAAAAAAAGGATTCCATAAAGGTGCTGTGGGGGGGGGGGGGGGG